>JASJOG010000217.1:340000-527106 GCA_030142905.1 Heliopora coerulea
ATACACTATCATCTTGTGAGATGACACTTTTGTAGCACTTCTCATGCAATTTGTAAATCCGAATCTTTATAATACACACCTCCTTCCTCTACATTAAACACACCAACACTGTCCTTCTACATAACACCTGTTTCCAGAACTACGCCCACATATTCATTCCTTGGCAGTATATTGAACAAATGAAAGGGGATCCCACCCACACTACAGGTCAACTGGCAACAAACAACTCTATCTATTATATGTTCACGTCACAACTTGACCCCGATCTCATTTACTGCTCACCGATCTGTGCCTACACAGTTCAAATACACAGCAGCGAACTTTTTAGTTCCATATGATGGCACGACGCATTGAATTAGCAAAGCCACACGACAATTTTGGTAAACAGACACTTTTTCTCTTTACGCTATTTTTATACTCTATAATGATTTCTCTACCTTCCGATTGAAAAACATCGACTCCCAACCCCAAATCCCTGCTGAAGAGGCCACCATAAAAGGCCGAAACGTACATCCAGGGTTGTGTCCCAAAAGAATTATGCACGAGACAATGTTACGCATCTTTTAGTCTCTTCTTTTTTCTCTATATACTATATACATACTCAATTTTTTTACTCTGTACTGCATGTCCAACTGCGTAGCCATCTAACACCTTGCATCAATCCGTAACATGCGGTGTGTTTAGACTTCTCTTTTCCAAGCAGCTGGCAATTTGATCATTTTTACAACACTTATATGGGCTCCTACATTGACTCTGAGACCAAGTCTCATACTTATTGTATCAATTCTACATGGTATACCCTTATGTGTAGCCATCCCGCGGCTCGAGGTGCATTATATTATCACAATGCTAACTCTCAGTCATTAAATTATCACATTTACATAACTATAATACCAGTGTGGTTCCAATTACCTACTCCAAAACCATAAAAAAATACAGGAATAATTGTTTTTAAATAAAATTTTAGCATTGGTGTTGAAAAAAGTTTAAGATCATGGATGAGCAGAAAGTATAGAATGTAGAAAAATATGAAAAGTTAAAGAAAGCCATGGCTAATGGACAATAAGATACTGCACACTTACCTATTGTAAATATGTTTAAAATTTAGTTATAAGGTATCAATTCAGTTAAGCTTAGTTTGTAAATGTTTGTATTGGTGTTTTTAAATTCACGGTGTTCTAATATAAGAAGAAACAAACTCTAAATAGTTATGTACAGTCAAGATACAATTCAAATAATGACAGCAGACTATGATGCTTCATCATAGTGTCAGAGGATGTTCCTTTTTGGAGTTCTTATTTTCTTTAAAATTGCTATCTGGGGAAGGTTTCTGAGTGCATTTGGTATTTGTTAAATGATGTTCATTGTATATACAGTTTTTAATTGTAATAAAATTTCTTTGATACCTGGGATGTAGTTGGTTGTTTTGTTTCTTTCTAAGACATGAATGCTGCATTGCTGCTCTACCATGTATAGTTTACTGTCATCCATTCATTTCAAGGGAAGTAGAATTTATGAAGAATTCCAAAGAAATCCCAATTGTAGTATGTACAAATTTGTATCAACATTGCAATTGGAATTCTAATTGGGTTTTTTTGTAAGGGAAGTGCTCATCACTTGGACTTTGAGTAGAAGCCAAAGAAAAAATTTTCCTTCTGGCTTCCAAGAACTCTCCAGGCACTTCATTTTCCAACAATAGCATGAGGAGTGGCAACAAAAGGGTAAACTTTTTTACAAAAAAACGACTTTGCATGAATAAATAATGATTAAACTCCGTTTCTGATAATTAAAGCTGAAAATTGTAAACAAAGTTCTAGAATGTTATGAACCTCACCAAAATGCTTTGAAAAGTGCAATATTTTTTTTACAATTGTTAGAGTCCGGATTGCCACCACCGCCACAAAATAAAGAATTAACCAGAAGTCTCACTCGGTGTCAGTACCTTTGATGTACATGTCCTTGCGTATGCGCAAGTTGAACGGCCACCATGTTCTTGGATGGGTATAACTGAGTCATTCCAGAAGAAAACAATATGGAGTAGTGGTTTAGTTTCAAGGGATCTGGCAAACTTTGGACATCGGATGGCGATTCCACGACCAAAACCGGTTAAAACAAAGGCAAACTGACTGTTTTGTTAAAAAAATTCCGAATGCTGTGCTAAAACTGATCACAATTAGGCAGTTTAACAATCCTTGTCTCTTGGTGATTCACCACATTTATAGTCCGTCTAGTAATCTGAAATTTATTCAAATAATTTGAACTCTATTTACAATACATTTTTTCAATCACACTAAAATTTCTATTGGCTACTACAGTTTTTAAAAGTTACCTAACTGCCGTTGTTGCATGTGTTAAACGTTTGACTTGAAATGATGAAAACTCGCTGGATATGTGCATACACTGCATTACAATATTAGGAGCTAACAAATCTTTGAAGCTACAGTAAATCAGTTAAAGAACATCTATTTATAAGACTATTTATCCCTTTCAGTAGAGATTGAATAATCTTTTAATATCTTAAGAGAGTTTCGGGAGAAGTAACCAACCTCAATGAAGTTTGGTAAGGTACATAAGGTACGTAGACTTCAGCTTATGATTACAACTCAGAATTTATGCGTACGTATTTGTTTGTAATGCTTGGAAAGGCCTAAACTTTAATAATCAACAGCATATGGTGGGTAATCTACGTTTCGCTGTAGTATATATATATATATATATATACATGGATTCCGGTCACCCAAAAATGCCGTGTGCAAGCTTGGGGACTGTTATGTTGTTAAACAAACCATGCTTAGGTACCATATTGAAGCAAATCGATTTGGTCTCTTCTTTTTTCCCTTGTATGGATCTCTCGCAAGTTGTTTACATTATTTGAAGACTGAAGCCAGTAAATGATTTAAGACCAGCAAAGGGAATGGCTTTCTTGGTGCCTGTGGCTGGTTTTGCCACCTCAGTAACTGGGCAATTTATGACTTGACAGAGCAGTTCTCAAAGTTAGCTCCTTGGAGTATGCATTTGCCAACTGTTCACTTTTTGCAGCAACGCTTTGTCTTGGTTCTTTCTGATTTATATGAACAAAAGACATAATGGAACTCGCTTCCTGTCAGGACATTTGCTAAGCGACTAACTGTATTAAAATGACGATCTTCGCTGAAGTTGAATAGATGTCTGTTAGTATAAATCTTGGGAATTTTCACATTCTGGTAACCACTTACCTGAGCTGCACAATCACAGGTACGCCTGAATCGAGTAACTTTGAAGTACAAGTTCTGCAAACGGAATTGTTTTGAGCAGCTTTCAAAAGTTGCTTCCCGACTTCATTCTTCCCTAAGGGAGACTTCTTGTACAAAATATTACCGCCTGGATTTTGGTGGCGTTTATTGGTAAAGCAGAATGAAGATTCTGGTTCATTCATCTCTGTACGATGATTATTTTTGAACATTTTGCAGTATTTAACCGGACAGTGTTCATGGTCAATATGTTTGAGAAGTGGGATAGAATACTCATCATCCAGAAGAGTTATCCAGGCCATGACAGTCTTTGTATGCTTTCTCCAGTTTCCACAGAAAAATTTCATTGCCTCAATCAGGACTTTTTTCGCTATGAAATGTTACCCCATTGAAGACGTTAGGATGAATTTTTGGCTCAAAACAAAAATGCAAGGTAAACAGCCACCAGGTAAGTCGCTGCAAAGCTTCTTGTTTTTGGTCACCAAATCATCCTTCGGCAAAAAAGTTGTCCGCTTCAGTCTTTCTCACTTCAAGAGTGATTTGTGCATGATGACCTTTGTTGTATTTGATTGTTAATGCTTTCATCAGGATTTTAAAAACTCTCAAGAAAGTTTAAAGTCGTCTGTGTGTAAATTTACCATTGAACCCGTTGTGTTGAGGTGTCACTGAATGCTTACTTGAAAATATGCAAGAGTTGTGGGTTTATACGCCATTTTTCATTTTTGATGTTTTGCCTTGGAGAAAGTATGTCTTTTACTTCCCTCTTCTCGTTCTTCTTTCGACAAAACTTGCATAAGGTTTGTTTTATGTTTTATATTTTCCGATTTCTGGTCAGCGATAAAACTGCAGAATTTGTTCATGTTTTCTTTGTTTACTTCATCCATTTTGTAATTCGTTTCATCTTCATCACCAAAGTCTTGTACTTCTGGATGAATACTTAGCATAAACCCTTATCATAGCAGATCTTAAAGACATTTGTAACCAATGTTGAGGTAACGTATAATTTATCAATTTTTTAAATCAAAAAAATGTCAAAAATATTCAATCACGAGCTGTCTGTAATGCTGGTATCTGATAACCTATGAGAATGCTCCACTTTTAAGATGGAAAGTCTGGTCATCTAATAAAACAATCTTTCTTTAAGGCAAAATGAGTGAGAAGTCTAGTTGGAAAATGACACGAATTACCCTAAACTTGCAAATAATTCAGGGTATGGATCCTACCATTTGTTGTTTAATAATTTAATTGTAAGAATGGACATCTTACCATTTGTTAAGCCATTGAACGTTATTCCACCGAACTTTTTGTTTTATTAAAGCAGAATTGAAATTTTAAACGTAAATATGACTATAAGCAGTTTAAATATAAAATAATTTCCAGTTTAGATTGTTGTTTATTTGCGGCCAAATTCTGTGTGGATTTTTTTTTTATTGCATGTCCTCTTCCAGTTATAGTCAGGAAGATTTGTCTTCAGAATTTTGAAAAATTATCATTGTTACTTGGATTCTCAAGAGATATATTGGAAGGGTGGGTGAGGGGTTGTTGCATGCATGTATTTCTAGTTTATATATTTTATTCTAGCATAATAGGTGTGTTTATTAAAGTACCTATCCAAAATACACTTGGGCACCAAGTGTAAAGATTGCCCATGATTGTCTGTTAACCCATTCAGGTGCAGGGGTGCATCAGGGCTCATCACTTAGCCGAATAAAACGGTAAAGTGTGCTCTAGCCCCTCAATGGGTTAAACATGCTATGGTTGATTTCCATGTGTGGGTAAGACCATGCAAGCATTGCCACCAACTACCTTTGACATCTTACTCAATAACAATAAAATTGCTTTTGAGAATGACAGCTTTGTCTTACAGTAACTTACAGTAAGAAAAACAAGAAATAACAAATAACAAGACATCATTTTCGGGAAGTGTACAAAATTGTATTAATTTACAATCCCTACCAGTAACTTCAATGTATGTTTATTTAACAGTGGGTGGCAATGATCCTCTAGAAATGCTGTTCGTTATTGGAATTCAGAAAACTACTTATTCAGGTTTCCCGGTCTTTGCCATTGCATTATAATACAGTTTAAATCTTAGAAATAATTTATATTAAAAATATGACAACCATTTTTGCCTTTATAAAGTGACCCTGAAAGGCACTTCCGTGTTTTAAATGTTTCCTTCTATAGTTTGAATTCTCATCAGAAGGTAATCTTCTGTGTGGTTGCATCATACAAGGTTAATCAAATGACCTGGTAGTCAAGATAGGAATGTAGATAAACTATAAGACACCAGAGAATAATCTGGCCAACACTACAATTCTCCAAATGAAATCCAGTCTTCAACTCCATATTGACTAGTACATTGTAAGTTTGAAATAGACTCACTGAAACAGTACCTTCACCATCTGTGACCATGTTATTATATAAAGGAAAAGTTATAAAAAGGCAGTCCATAAAAAAATTCATATCTGAATTCTCCTAGTATCGATATTAAACAGGGTTTGTACTGATGAAAGATCACAAAATTCCAGGAGTTTTCCAATGTAGAAACAGTACTACCAGGACCTGACCACAAGTTTTCTTCTTTGCCATAATGAGCATAAACGTACAATTCCTTATGACAACAGTACAACATTACTTTGTTCGTTTCGATATAAGAATTAAGTAATTATGACTTCAAGAGTCATTTCGACTTGGATTTGACAGAAAAGCAAGGACAAAAGGAACTTTTTTGAATATACGAATCGGCAGTTCTGGTTTGTCTCATTTCAAATTCTTTACGAAATTCTAGGAGAATTGCTGGAGTGCCCAGAAAACAGCTATTTTCCTAGGAGTTTTCCAGGGCCCTGGAAATAAATCATAAAATTCCAGGAGTAGTGCAAACCCTAATTAAAGCAATATTTGGTTTGGAAAAAGGACATGTTGAGGATTTTGGTTGTATTAAATCATAGTAGTTTTCCCAAAGGTTAATTTGATAGTACATAATTAAATCCTTCCTAGAAACCATTACCAGCCGACAACTAAAAGAAATAGAGTAAGAAACATACTCTGAAGAATACCGTCTTGTAAACTCAACTGAGTTTACAAGTTAGTATTCTTCAGAGTATTTCTTACTCTAATTCCTTGCTGATGGGATCGTTTTCGAATGATGCAAACTTTAGTATTTTGCTCTGCTTAACGCCCAACAATTATACTCGTAAGAGGGAGACCCACTGATCGTTATATAGGGATCAATGGGAAGGCCAGTCACACCAAAGTATTAGCCGTACTAAGAGCTGAAAGCAACTGAGGCACCGGGAAACATAAGCTAAATTCTACTTGAAAAAATCGTTTATACATTACCAAACTAATAAAAAAAATAATCGTTCACCTAGTTTTCCAAATATATCAGCTTTAAGTGAGCCAACTTTGGTTCTCGCCATATTGTTTCTGGCTGAAATGCACTGAGTATACCCTCCAAAAACATGGCGGATGCTGACATGTGCAGTTCAAAAAATGGGACAAGTTTCCTTGCAAGTGGGACTTCTGTTAATTTTGATTCTGTCCCACCACCCTGCCATTTGGTTAAACCCCTGCAAGTGTGTGTTTTTATTTCATAATTGAGAACAAATAAAAACCGAATTTGCTCAATCTGTTTGATATTTATGGTCACTTGAAGGGGCAGATTCAGCATTCCAGAAAAGAAGGGGTGGGAAAGAGTCTCCTGGAGGGTGTGGAAGGTTTTTATTCGAAAGGGGGAAAAAAACAGCGGCAGTTTATAATCAGAATTAAATTAATTTCAAAGGTTAACTTTGATATCAGCTATCACATTTAGTCAAATGATTAATTTAGATGCAAAATCATTGGGTTTGGAAACACCATTAAAATTGAAAACCTAAAGCATGCTTATCCAAGTTATTTTATGGTCCAGATGGTGAAACTGCTGTACCATTATGGGAATAACTTTCTCTGCATAGATTGTGAGTTTCATGTGTACACTATTTAAAGTATGAAAATATTTTGGATATCAAAAATTGCATTCTTGTTTAACAAATTAATTCCCAGAGCAGAGAAACAGGTGACCCACAGCTCTTTCAACCTCCCCTATAAATCCACCCCTTAAAAGTGCTAAAAAGTCTATTCGCCTCCAGCACATGCAATTTGAGAACTCTTAAGACATTAAAGAGTGCTAGTAATTATACAATATCCGTCATCTTCTGTCATCGTCCATCTTAAAATTCATGGTGAGCAGAAATTATCTCAGCAGCATTTAATTTCCTCGCCCGTGTTTGATTGCCAAGGCCATTAAAAATTGAAACGAGTGGCTGGGGTGGGTGGGATCATCCCAGCAAACAGGAATTGTGGTGTTCATGAGGTTGGACAAATTCTCAAGATGACCTTGAAACCATGTGCATTCCAATAAGCTGGCTTATCAGTCTAAGACCTGTTGACTTTCCACTTGCAGTAGGAACAGGGCATGAACTTGTCAAACAAATTTTGTGAAATACTGTCTTTATTAAGTATTACACTTCCGAAAATTTTCGGGGAAATGCAAGTGAAGTACAACCTACAGTATATTAAAATACAATGTTCGTTTTCCCAGTTAGCCTGATTATGCAAGCGCCTGCGTTGTAACATTTTAAAAATATAATTCGTGTGCTGCCCCTCATCAGCTTTTGTTGTTGAGGCTAGCATGATTAATAAACTATCAGCCTGATGCTGGGTTAAGTTCACGATTTTAAAGTTTATATACCTGTAAGCCCAAGAAATATTCATTTTGTTAAATATCATTAAAGTCATTTGAAAATTCTGTCATTTTTGTGCACAACTGAAATTATGAGATGAATGGGTCTAGGACATGCCAATGGAAGTCATTTATAGCGTTATATTAATAATGGGCATAGTACAAATTAGTGTTGTCTACATTGTTATATAAATATTTCTTACATGCTTACTCAATGAATTTTAAGGAGTGGAGAAAATCTTACTGAAATTAAAATATTTCTCAAGTAAATTTTGACTTCTTTGGCACAAAAAGAGTCTTTAATAGACATTTAAAATGTAAAATGCAACTATCTTTCAAGATCATACATTTCATAGAAGTTCTATTTGGAAGTCCCCCTTGCTATCAAGATCCACCTCAGGATTATTGTTATTATAAGCCCCTCTCCATTATCCCCTATGTTGTACAGTATGTAACCAGAGACAGATGTCAAAACACCAGTAACTTTTATCTCGATAAGTAGGATTTGCACAGTGAACCAGTTAGGAGTAACCATCCTGCCTAGAGAGGCTTGAAATTGAAACCTTCTTACAGGTCTTGTATGGGTTTATCTTAGGAACATCAAAGATTGGTTCACAACATACTGAGAGGGGCATGGAAATTGGTATGTTGCCACTGTGAAAGTGTTTTTGATCGTTGGTCATTGATAATTGAACTATGGGAATGTTACATTTTATTTTGAAAAGACAGTTTATGAAATATTGACATGTTTTATAATGCAACCATAAAGCCTGTTAACCATAAATTTGAAATGATTATAACTTGACAACAACAACTCAAATGATATTTAAACAGTACTTTTAATTACTCTGAAAGTATTGTTGACAAAAAAGGAAAATAAAAGATTGAAACTTTTAAATGAGGGCATACAAAAAAAAATTCTAATATTTTCAACAATTAACCAACCATACTACTTGACAGTTTGAAAACGAATTTTGGCAATGAAGCCCTAATGTAATAAAAGCTGGAAAAGCAATCATGGGATTTCGAACCAGCTGTGAATCTGTAGGTGTTCCTCAACAAGGCCATTAGTAGAAGAACCCTGCATAGAATCATTTCGGACTTTCAGGATGCTCTTCACGATGAATGGATGAAATTTCCAACGATAATTGTAAAGAGTCTTGGAGTAATTATCAAGATTAATTAAATCATTATAGACCAGAGATTTGCCACAATGTATCGAATATACTTTACCAAGCTATTTTTACATGAGCTTTGTATATCAGTGTAAAACAGCCCATAAAACAGGGCTGATTAACAGATTAAATACAATCAAGTATTAATAATATGTTTTTACTGGTTGGCAATAATTGTATTGTTTGCTTGCAATCATGTGAGCTGGAGTACGTTTCCAAATACTTACCGCCAAAAAAGTTCAGACAGACTCCTTCAAACAGTAGGCAAGATAATTTGAACAGACTGTTAAATTAGTCCAAGGGCATATCCCACAGCTTTATTTCTTTATAAGAGATGAAAGACCCAAGGTATGGTCAAAGCCTTCATAGTGCTAACGTCAGGAATTGGTATTTGCAGAAGAACTTTCTTTTTGAGACTTTTAACATTTCATTAAAAGTTCAATAGTCCGACCTTATGGTACTATCAAAGATTTGGTTCTTTAATGTCATGCTATTACGGCAACTGATTCTCATAGATGTAACATTCTTTAAGTCACACCAGTTGCATTTTGAATACTGTATTTGCTAATCTTGGTATTATGCTGACTTTTTACACTTTGCATTTCTAGGTTTACTCGGTACAATGTTACATGTGCTGCAAATTTTTTTAAAAACCTTTCGCTTATTTTGGGAACTGTATAACTCCCAGGAACAGCTTATTAATGTTATAAGTAAGGTTACAGACGAACATTCCAACAATGCTCATGTAAATTATATTGTAAAACCTAATTCTGATTATCAACACATCAAATTCTTGAGATGACCATAAACTTTATTCTCGGTGAGATTTATATCACTTTGACTACAAAAATACAATATAAGGTATCAACACAAACGTTTTACTATTCATGGAACCTTGTGTCACCATGAAAACTAATGGCAACGTAAAGCAAATTCAAAACTTTAAATTTCCTCTTTAAAAATTGTGGTAAATATCTGCCAAACTATCGTGTTTGGATTTGAAACAAAGCCACCTTAAAGTATATTCCTAGTCGAATATTGTGAGCATATGTCCAAGAATGTGTGAATGGTGCAATCTTTATGAATCTTCCCTTGTATCTCTATGGTTAATGAACTTGATCTGCTGAATGCCTCTATCACATACTTTTGAACAGTTTGAATCATCCTCCTCACCAGGGGTTTGTTCTTTGTTGTTGATGACACCTATGTGAATTGTTTGTCAAGAAGCTTGCATTGACACTGGCAGTAAGCAGGTAAGTTGCAAATCGCCGACTTTAGAATTCTGCTATGTGAATTGTTTCTACATAACATTTATTCAGAACATTGTGACAATGTGACATACACTTAATTAAAAACATTTATCCATGACCTCTCTGAAATGTTATTTAAACTTTTAAAAAACGCTGGTTACAATGAATGGTTGTCCTAAGTGGCAGGCGCGGATTTAGCGTAGGTCAAACCGGTCAACTGCTGCACGTATGTTTTCGAAACCTGATAAATTTAGGATATCAATCCAGTTAAATCATATTATGCGGTCAGTTGCGTACTTAAACCTGACTTCCCTACGGTTGTCGATTCCAGTTTTTATTATAACCCATTTTATGCAGTGGCAGCAGTGCAATCATCATGCAGCATTTCAGCGGTCTTTATGACCGGTTTGGCGGGCTTTACCCTATAATTCTAATGCATGTGATTGGCTAGATGTGAGGTTACCATGGGATGCAAAGTGTTTTGACCGGTTTGGGGGGCCTTACCCTGCAAATCTAATGCCTGTGATTGGCTCGATGTGAGGTTACCATGGATTCTGACCGGTTTGTGCCCAAATTTGGGGTATTTTGCCACATCAGGCGGCTTAGCCTACATGATTTTGCCTTTAAGACGCATTTCTCTATTGGTCAAAGTAATAAGACGCCAACCTTACATAGCATTTTATTGGTTTATTTTCTTGCCCCGGTCATGACTCATCTTTCGCCGACAACGTGAGCGGTTGACTTTGAGTATATTGTTCTTTCTTTGTGTTCGTATATCGAAATACTTGGAAATTCAAACGTCTTTATTCAAAAGGCAATGGAAAACCTTTTCGAAGCTGTGCAAATTGCTCTTCAGAGCAACGACGTCGGATACCTATCAGATCAGGCGAAAATTTTAAGTGAGAAACTAAGTTCAAGACCGAAGTGTTCTTCGGCTGAGCTTACTTCTCGTTTGATGAAGAATCAGCTTCATCGCCACATCGGGGCTGAATTCTTTATACCGAGCACGGCGAGCAGTATGAAGACCCCTGGAGTCACTTTAACGGCAATCAGGTACATAAATATTGCATGATATTCACTGTTTTGGTTTGAGTTGGACAGTGATTCGATGGCATCGTGACATCACATCACGCATATTTTAAAAATTCGAGCAATTTGAATATATTGTCTTCTATGCGCTAGTCATTGATTTTATTCATATTTATGTGTAATGTGTCTAATGGCAAATACAAGACAAGCCATGACCTTGAAATAGTAATTTCAAATTTTCAATATTTCTTTCAATGTGATATTTCACATGACACCGGAATTAAGTTGAATAAGCATTTGTTATAGGTCTCAGGCGACAGGAAATTGCCTTTACAGCTCAGTGTCAATACTTTTGGTTGGGGACAACAGTGTTGTGAGTACTTTACGTATTTTGACTTCTATTGAGCTTTTTCTCAATCCTCAGTTTTATGCACACCATCCATTATTTGAAGCAGCTGCAAGCAAGCATCCTGACCTCAATTTTGTTAATCTTTTGCCTTTGTCTGTCTCAGCTGCATGTCTAGACTCTGGTTTTGAGACTGAGGAACTAGTTAAAAAGGAAGCCATCATTAATTGCCAAGATAACACATGGTCCTCCTTTTTGTGCATTTTGGGTTTGTCTTCTGTTATCGGGGATAATATATCCACTCACTATCCAGATTCTGGGGATATTAGACCAAGGCTACTATTTAATCAGGTAGTCCCTCCTCGCATTAATACAAGAAAGGTGCATGATGTCAGTCCTATTATTCATGTGTTGTTCTGTCATGAGGGGTTTGTCCAATCTGGTGAGAAATTTTCAACCAATCACTTTGTTCCCTTACTTTGTTCACAACATCAGAAGCAGATTCTTGTTTCAAACAAGGGCAAAATGAAAAGAAGCCTTAAGGCAAATGATGAGGGCATTAAAAAATTTTTCAAGTTAGATACTATAAAACAAACCACATCACTGCCATCAACCTCACCTAGTTCATCTTCCACATCACTGCCATCAACCTCACTTGGTTCATCCTCAACTTTTCCACAATCTTCTACTTGTGCTGCTTCATCTAATTTTGACCCTGCATTTTTTCGAGACAGTTGTAAAGGCATGAGTGATGGGGAAATTTTTAACCTCATTCAGAATGTCTTCAAACCTGACAAAAACTTCATCTTTCCCAAAACAAATGGCAGGTCATTTCGGTACCATTAGATAGAGTTGTACCCTTGGCTTTGCTATTCTCCATCCTTAGATGGGGCATTTTGTTTGGTGATCGTTTCCCGAGTCAGTGCAATAAAATTTCCAATCTTTTTTCTCGACCTCTCCGTCGCTGGAATGATGCGATGACTATTCTAAAACGTCACACTGGACATTTGGGTCTACATGGTTGTACTTTTCCTGTTTTTACTGCCTTTGTATCAAACATGTCTGGTGCTTCACAGCCAATTTAAGTTATTATAGATAGTAACGTTAGAAAGGAAGTTGAAGCAAACCGATCTAAATTACATTCCATAGCTGATACTGTCCTAACTTGTGGTCGCTTAGGTCTGGCTTTCCGTGGTCATCGTGATGATTCTCAATATCATCCCGAAATTGGGAGTTTCTCATCCGGTGGGGTAGGCAATTTTGTAGAGTTACTTAATTTTAGAGTACGTGGTGGGGACAAGGTCTTAGAGGACCACCTCAATTCTTGTGGAAAAAACCATTCGTATATTTCCAAAACGTCCCAAAATAAGCTTATTAAATGCTGCGGTGAGGTTATTACTGATAAGATCATCAGTGATTTAAAAGCTAGTAAGTATTATTCAATTATAGCTGACGAGGCTAGAGACATATCCAACACGGAGCAAATGTCTCTTGTGTTGCGCTTTGTAGATAGCGATATGAATATTAGAGAGGAGTTTGTTTCCTTCCTTGATTGTAAGTGGGGCCTTAAAGGTGAACAACTTGCTAAAACTATTCTCGATGCTTTGCATAACTTTGGTATTTCGATTGAGGACTGTAGAGGTCAGGGATATGATGGAGCTGGTGCTGTTGCTGGGCATATCAATGGCCTTTCTGCACATTTGCTGAGGTTAAACGAGAAAGCTCTTTTCACGCACTGTTATAGTCACCGATTGAATTTAGCCATTTGTGACTCAATCAATATAACAGAGGTTAAGTCCATGTTTAAAAGAGTAAAATCTGTGTGTGACTTTTTCTCTATCTCCCCGACTCGCCAGATACCTCTAGAGAAGCACATTAACCTTCTCAGCTCAGAGTCTATTGGTAGGAAAAAGAAGTTGGTTGATATTTGTAGAACCAGATGGGTTGAACGAATTGATGGGTTGGATACCTTCCAGCTTCTTCTCATTCCAGTATTTCACACTTTGAGGGAAATGAAGTTAAATTTCCCCCAAGTACACAGTGTAAATGTTTCGTCTGAGGCAGCCGACTTGCTTGATCTGCTAGAAAAGTTTGAGTTCATTGTGGCTTTAGTAATTTGTAGAAATGTCCTTGACTCGACAATTGGTGTTACGCAGTTGCTTCAAGGGAAGAGTATTGACATAATGGATGGCATCCATTTGATAAGTTCTTTGAAAAATTTTGTTTTGACACTGAGAAATTCAATTGATACATACCATGATAAATGGTATGGTGAAGCATTAGATCTTGCTGAGCAGTTAAATATTAAAGAAACAAAGCTTAGGACTGTAAGAAAACAAACAACACGCGCTAACACACCTTACAAATCTATTTCTGAGTATTACAAGAGAACATTCACCATTCCAATTGTTGATCACCTTAACTCTGCATTACAAGCTCGTTTCAATACCCATAGTGTTAACGTTTATAATGGGCTTAGCGTTGTACCTTACAAAATGAATTCTTTGCTTAACAATGGTATTGATTGGAAGGAAAAGTTTATGATTGCCGCCAACTTCTATCGCGATGACCTGCCTAATCCCTTGGCACTAGACTCTGAGATCTTGGTTTGGGAAACGTACTGGCGATATTATGAATGCTCTATTCCAGACACCATTTCTTCCGCATTAAAGTCGTTAAGTTTCGAGGGATTTGAGAATATTAAAGTTATTCTCCGCATTCTTGGGACACTGCCGATTACATCTTGCGAGTGTGAACGTTCCATTTCAGTGTTGTGTGAGTTAAAGAACTACAAACATAGTACAATGGTTTCGGAACGTTTGAATGGGCTTGCCATGATGAGAATTCATCAAGAAATTATCCCCGATACTTCGGAAATTATAGATAAGTTTGCTGTTGATAATAGGCGATTAAAGTTTTCATAAATTCAACCTTAAACGTTATACCACATATTTCTCTTTAGCCAGCTTTGGCCTCGTCAGGACTATAATAATCTGTTATCAATGCCGAACTTGCTACTCCTAATCCCTTACGTCAACATCCCATTGGGAGCAAACCGGAGCATCCGGAAAAAACCCACGACTTTCACCATATTGTCTTTACAACCTCTTTTTACAATGAGAAATGATCATTCGATATGGATATAGCGGAAGCGGATTCAAACCCGTGAAAGCTATAAATATTACATAACTGTATAATAAACTCCTTCGGTGAAAATTACTGGTTTTTTTATGGTGTTATTACTAGCTAATAACATCACGTGGATGTGTTAGAAATTAATTATGTTTTAATGGCTTTGTGGTGCGCTTTCTCTGCGTGCCTTCGTGTTCAATATTTTCTTTAGGGCTTTTGTTTTGGGTCAGAGGGTTTATTTTTTTGTTACTGAGTGGGAGGGGGGTAAAGGGTTAGATCAAGGCTGGAATGACATGGGAAATTGAGCAATTCCATGTCCTCGAAATGTTCCAAAACGTCTCCCATATCTAACCAAACTCCCTGCAATTGTAAGGTGTGAAGGCGGGTTTCTGGTGCCTTAAAACCAGATGGCTCACTTTCTCGGCTTCTTTCAGAGGCTGTCCATGTCGGAATTGGTATATAACTATCTATTAGTTGTAATTCCTAGGCATGCTGATGAGCCCTGATATTGGGCGAAACAGTCAACTGTTGTGCAGCTAACATACCATATTAACGCATTGTAACTGCGCTTTCTTAATTTTCCGGGGGGCATCTATAATTTTCCGGGGAGGGGGCGCCGACTGGTCACGGTCTGACCGACGTTCGAAAAATCCTGTATCCGCGCCTGCTAAGTGGAGCAAACGTTTGGTCAGTCCTAACCAAACAGCAACCTTCTACCTATGTTGCAACTACATTGTGTGCTAGCTGGACTGTTTAAAGTTGATGGTAAAACCAAAAACTATATTTACAACCACAGTGTTCAACCTAAAGAAGTATGCTCAGCTAGAAAGAAGCTTGTAAATAAGAAAATGTTTGCAAATGTATCTCTCTTGTGCAAGTAAGCACACAGTCATGGTTCATAAAAATTAATAAATGCATTACAATTGATGGTGAAGGTAATGTGCTGGTCGGCGGAATTCAGATTTTCTTGGAAGGCTGTAACTGTCATGGTCTTGAATAACGTATGTGGCACACCTGTGTATCTGCTTGCTGACAGTATCTTTGAAAACAAATTAATTTTTAGATAAAATTCAGAAGGTAGATAATGTCACAAACTCTGTAAGTTTTGGTGTATGTGTGAACAAGTCTTGTCGACTGAAATAGCAGTGAAAACTGAGGCTACATGGAGCAAAACCACAGTTTCATCCTCTTGAATGGTCCTGTTTGAGATCTTAGCAAATTAAAAAAAATTAAATGTGGAAAAGCTAATGAGGTATCAGAGAGGCTTGTAAGTTTGCTTTCAAGCTTATTGAATGGTGGTTTTTTAATTATTTAATAGGTAGTGTGGTTGTTCAGAAGGGTTTTCATCATATTCAGATTGGTCCATGACAAACTAAACGATTTCCCTTGTTTTGTCATTCTTCACCCATATGCATCTAATTATAGCTTATTGTACATATAGTTGCTTCTTTACCATTAGCTTCTAAACCTGCAAAAAGCTTGTTTGAATGAAACAAATTTTTGTAATTAAGTTTTAATATTAGTAAAATAATTGTTTAGAACTTTGACCAAGACTTTTTAAATGATGATAGCAGCATGTGGACTAATATTTTTACATAATCTGCACAAGGAATTTAGTCTAGTGGACGTTTTCTCAACATAGTCTTTATAATGTAAGTCCTTGTCCCATATTAACACCAAGATATCTATATTGATCAGTTTTATTCATCTTAATTGCCAATTTTATGGGGGTACCATAGAGAAAATGAACACTGATATCTGAGTTTAGATCCTCTTCGATTGTCTCAATTCATCTATTTGCTATACATACAATAATTTCACCAGCCTATGGCATAGTCTTACATTTATCAAGTTTATAAAGCGTGAGAATAGTTGAAGTCCCAAAATTGAACCACATTGCACACCACATATTCCCTGGAGTGTCTCTGAATTGGTACCATCACAGGTTACAAATTTGTTTTTATAGAACAAGTAACTTTCAAAACATTGAAGTCTGTTCTCCTCAATGCCATATACTGGCAGGTTGCACAATCAGCATCTATGGTCCACAGTGTCAAATGCTTTTTTGAACCAACAAACCCTATCCTAATGTTTTCTTTCTGACAAGTATATCACTGCATGCAGAAACCATAGTGCTTTGTGGAAAATAAATTGTCTTTGAACTCGCCAAACTCCCTTACACTGAAAGGACTGAAATCAGTCCACACTTCTCAAGCTGTGACTTCTTACCAGATTTGTACATTGGTGGTACAGCAATTTGTTTAACCCAGATCTTTACAACTGGTATAGCATTGCCTTTTATTTTTTTAAAGATGATAATTACACCATTTTTGTTAATCATGTGAAAATGTGCATAGAAAGTTCTGTCATGCAATTTCCAAATTCTATTTACACCACTATGGAGCTGTGCAGAACATAGTTGTGAAAAAATTACAAAAACCACTTCCTATATTGTAGTTTTTAGATGTTTGTAGGGTGTCTCTGTCAAGACTTCTTTAATCTGCTTCCAGAACTGCTTTGTGTTTTAATATTTTTCCTGTGCAAATGCTGCATGGAATTTGCTTACTCTATGAAATTTTTATGGTAACTTCATGTCTCAGCCATTAATGTCTATACTAATCATGTTAACAATTTGTTCCCCAGGTGAGCCACTTCCAATCTCTTCCCCATGCAGATTTCTCTAAAAAGGGAAAATGCCTCAAGGTTAGCCATACACTGTTCACCTCTTAAGGTCCTGTTGAAATAATGATGCATTATACATTGCAAAATTTCCCCCTCTAATTTTTCTTCATTTGAATGACTCCAGATAAGAAAACTACACTTTTCAAAATATTCTAGTCATAACAATCTGGTAAAAAATATTATTCTTTATGGCTCTACACTGATAAAGTTTAATCTGACATTTCATTTTCAACTTAACAACATCTTCAGAGATTGTAATGTTACAAGCAAAATACTAATCGAGAGGAAACTGAATATAGGTTTAGGATGAGTAGAAGGAATTATGAAATGAGGTAAAGTGGTGTTGAGCCGATATAGGCATTAAGAGTCGGGTTCAATTTGTTAAATAGTAAACTCTCCAGTAGCAGAAGTTTGGATTCAAAAGTGACAGTGTTCACGAATGCGACTTCAAACGATGGTATCTCTTATGTCTTGTAAACCGCCATGGATACGCAAGTGGAGACCGGGACCACATTCATGTATATTTATTTAATAAGAATGAGTCTAATTACCTCACAACATAAACGCAATAAATCCTCTAAACAATTAGCTTCCTCCTGCTCACCTTTGATCTTAAAGTTTACAATCTTTGTCGGGAAAAGCACAAACACTTAACTAAATACTTCTCACTTCACACTGTCTCGGTCGAATCTTCATACACACTATATTCGCCCCAGCAGTTCTACTGTCCGACACAAAAAAGGCACGAAAATGTCTTCGTTGCTTAATCGGAGCGCGTTCAGTAACAGACAGGGTGTCCCATAATGCTTTTAAGTGACTTGAATTCATCTTTTTTAAGATAATTGCATTATAAGTCTTCTATATAAATAACTTCTTTCTTTCTGAGTCAGGCAGTTATAGCACATAATACTAAATGGAAATTATTTAGGAAAGGCTGGTTTGTTTGGCAATGAACATTATGCTTTAAAAACTAATTACCACCCTCTTCATTAAATGTAGCAATATGACTGGGAAACCCCAAGCCATTATGCCATTCAATACTACTAGAAGGATAAATTTCATCTGAGTGCACCTTCATATTCTTGATAAAATTAGCCAATTTATGTAGCACCATAACCTTAGGCCTCGTCGGGCCATTTATCTTTTATCTTCTAGTGTTAACTATTCTCACTGCACTATAAAATGAGCATCATTTTGACATTCCTTTCTTGTTTTTCACACTTCTGAAAGTAAGGCAGTCTGCTGAAATAGAAGTTCGTCATAACGTAAAAGGTATCACAAAAACAAGCATAATTAACCATTTTCTGGGAGAAAGCTATGAACCCAATCAATCATATCTGAAGAAAGATACAACGACATGTAGCATAGACCTGTTCTGCCAGCAATGGAGGTGTCAGGAGTGAAATTGCTTTCGATGGTGCCGATAAGTTAGTCTGTAATTTCAAGGAATGAGCATTATTTGTACATTACCTCAGGTTCAACTGTGTCCAGGACTATGTACTGTATTAGGGAACTTCAGGTTTGAGTATAACCACGAGTACAAGTACAACTTTGACTTGGGAAGGACTGGGTCTACTTGTCATCATTCATACTTGTTCGGCAGCAATGTTGGTACAAACAACATTTTACTGGAGTTCAACATTATTGTGGCAAGCAAAAGCTTGTGAACTAGCACAATTTGCATATTCAAATGCCAATTGTTTAATACATCATATTACTACCAGAAAAAGCTCCGTTTTCCCATTCTGGAATTATCAAAGGTTTAACTTGGAAAACGTGACTGAAGATGAAAGCAAATCAGAGCTCGGGTTCAGCCTGGCTGATGTACCGACCTTAATGGAATTGCTCAGCATACCCAACACCTTTATATGTTCAAATGGAACTGTACAGTGGTGTCTGGCAGGGGGGCAGTTTCCTCCCCTGCTGCCGATTTTGGGTGGGGGGGTGCAAACATGACTAAAGGGCACTAAATTTTTAAGAGGTTGCACTATTCAGTTGTTTGAATGAAAAACATACCCTTGTTATTGTCAATATTGATAGTTGTAATTATGTAATGTGCCCTTTTGGCAGTCAAGCACACTGTTTCACTTATTTGGACCAGTGAGTGTAAAATATGATACTGCCACTCACAAGATTACGTGTGTGCAATATATGCTAATTCTTTCTAGAACATTAAACTTTTAGGAAGTAGACTCACCCAATTCGTGTACATACTTTAACAACTTAACAATTAATGGCCTATTTGTATGTTGCATCCCTAAATTATGTTGACGCTTTATCTGATAATTGCTTTTCCGTCTTGTCTTAACTACACCTTAAGAAACTCTCCTATAAAAAGCTCGAAGCCTACACACACAACACATACAGACACAGAGAGAAAGACTTACAAGAAGATAGACTCGTTTATAAATTTATATTTATAAATCTTATTAGC
Source organism: Heliopora coerulea (assembly GCA_030142905.1). Taxonomy (NCBI): domain Eukaryota; kingdom Metazoa; phylum Cnidaria; class Anthozoa; order Scleralcyonacea; family Helioporidae; genus Heliopora; species Heliopora coerulea. Next base: position 360,002 of record JASJOG010000217.1, read on the forward strand.
ATCTGAGTATTCATTTAAACCCACAGCTCATAAAAAGTTAAACCGAACTGTGCAGTCTACTAACAATTCGGTGAAAAAAGCATACCAAGAACAGGTGGGCTTTGGAATTAACAGTAAATTATCCAGTACATCCCCATTCGTCAATCAGCAAAGAAATAGGAATATTTGCATGAAACAAACGATAGCATTTTTAATAAATGCTATCAGTTTAAGATCACATATATTGGTCAAAGTTTGATAGAAGTACATTAGTAGAATGTAACTGAATACTGTATACTGTATTACAAGTATTTATGTATATAAATATATATATATATACTTGTAATAACTGAACACTTTCATATATACAATGTAACCAGTCACAAGCTATATACAGTATACATTCCTGCAATTTCCTTCTCATTACTTTTAATAGTTTTTATGATAGGTATACTTTCACTTTGTTGAACATATAGTGAACTTACTAAGTCAGCCTTATGGACTGTCACCATTATCCCTTGCCCTAGATTTGTCTGACAACCAAGAAAATAAGTCTGGAGCTGAATTTAGAGAAGCGGAAAATAAACAACTCGGTACTTTCTTAAAAGTGATGGAAGGTGATACTGATATCTATAATATAGACCTAGTGGTAGAAAATGAAGCTGAAATCTGTGAAATTACTAGTACTTTGAATATTTCTAATCAACATGGCCAGGGATCGATAGATATAAATATCAAAGGAGATAAAGCTGGTAATACAGAAGGTACTGAAGTAATAGAAGTTCAAAGGAACAGACACAAGAAAAAGATCCTCACCTTTCTAAAGAAAATTTTTCGTACAGATTCCCTTTAAAACCGCAAAGTGTAGTAGATGAAATCAGTGGTGCATTTCATCCAGCAACAGTAGTGAGTTTAAATTTAACTTTGGAGGAGAAAAGAAATTTGATCGAAATGAAGCCAAGTCTGTCAAATCTACGATCAAGGAAGAAAATCAATGGGGTAAAATCTAGATATTGCTCACAAGTAGATTTTATATTTGTTAAGCTCAGACTGCTTGTTTTGCATAACTTGCCTTCTTTTCACTGATGCTTTATCCAGAGGTGAGCACATGCGTCAAAACGAAGGAAAAGCCTTCACTTCCTCAGGTTTCTCCAAATGGAAAAAAACACGAGATGTCAACAGCACACACAAATGCAAAGGTTGCTGAAGTATTGCTTCTGCTTTGGAGAGACAAGTCAAAGAAAAAGTGAAGTAATGTCCAACAGAAACGAGATGAAATGGGTTGTAGATGCAATAGTCTTACTTGGGAAACAAGGACTAGCTCTTAGAGGTCATTGAGAATCTCTTACAAGTTCTAGCAACACGGGAAATTTTATTGTAGTGCTAGAATTCCTTTCCATGCATGATACGACCATTCATAATCATCTTGAGAAAGTTCGTCAGCAGCAAGGATCTGAGAAGTCACCTGGATTAATGGTTAAAGGAAAGCGTAACAGAGTGAAAAAAGCAAAGGGACATGGTTCAAAACTTACATTTCTCAGTAACCGAACTCAAAACAACATTATAGAAATTATCAGCAAGATCGTTAAGTATGTCATAGTAAAGAACATCTACCAGTGCAAAGCTTGGGCTTTGATAGCTGATACAACGCCAGACATAAGTCATCATAAGCAACTTAGCATTTTTGCCACGACAGTAGACCGGTATGACCACTGCTTTGAACATTTGCTATGTTGTGTAAGAGCATCCAGCACTACAGCTCAAAGTAACATTTGATAAACTGGTCGCACAAATGTATAATGGAGCTTCCAACATGAGGGACTGCTATTATGGATTACGGGCAATTAGGTGGCATACACACATTGTTATGCTCATACTTTAAACCTGGTCCTCTCTGACTCAGCTGGTGCCACTATCAATGTTGTTTCCCTTTTTAGCAATCTTGAAAAGATCTATGTGCTCTTCAGCAAGTCTCAGGGAATATACCAGTTGTTTGAGACGGTTAAAAACAACAAAATCTGTAAGTATTTTCCTTAAAGTGAATTAATACTATGTGGTGGAGTTCTTGTGAGTTCAGTCTTAAAGTCTTTCTTTTGTGATACAACTGGATTATGCAGGTTCTTTGGAAAGTTTAAGCAGATTGGTCACTTTCCGCTCATGCCAAAGCAACAGCAGAGCAAATCCGATCTTGTTTTGAAACAAAGCAAAGTTTGGCAACAGCTTACCTGTTACATAAACTTTTTGCTGTTACTGGTCCACTGAGTCGCTACTTACAGAGTGTCAATGTAGGTCTTGACAAAGAGTTGGATACGATCAACACCACTCTTTCAAACCTACAAAGATTATGCAGTGAACTGGATAAAATCATCCAGATAACCAAAAGCAAATGTGGAAAGAAAATAGAGTTTGCCGACAGAGTGATGGAGATGTGGCTAGAGATGAACCAGCAAATTGGGCAGATGAATGGAAATATGACACGTTTTATGTTGCCATGGATATGGTGATCAACTCGATGAGAAAACCAACCAATGTTACAATCACTAGCTCTATTTCCTCCACGTGGTTTTCCTAGTCTTGTCTGTTACAATACATTATCCCCCCTGTTCACACTATGTAGTCACATGGCAACATCATGGTGCAGAGAATAGCAAGCAGACAATGTACAGTGTGACAACTATGGAGTAAATAAAGAATGTTGTGTTATCTATGTGTCTACATGAAACATGGTGTCAGGATAACAATACAGTTTTTATGTCCGATATGGCTGGAAAATTTTTTCCTCCTAAGGAACTGAGTTTTACTGGCAATCTGAGTGAAAATTGGAACAAATTGAAAAAAGAGTTCAATTTATATTTGACAGCAACTGAAGCTCGTGACAAATTGAGTGAAGCCAAAACTTCACATCTTTTAACAGTGGTTGGTGAAAAGGCAACAGATGTATATTACATCTTTACATTTGATGATGAAGAGGACTCAATGAAGCTAGACGTAGTGCAGAAGAAATTTGATGAGTACATGTCTGAAGAAAAACATCACTTACACGAGGTACAGGTTCTTTGCCTATAATCAAGATGAAGGACAACCAATTGACTAATGTGTCACTGAATTGAAGTCTCATAGTGAACATTGTGAATTTGGCGTTCTTAAGAACAGTCTGATCAGAGATAAAATAGTTCTTGGTGTGTCAAGCAAGAAAGTGCAAGAGCGGTTATTACAAGAGACAGAACTGTCTGTTGATAAAGCTATACAGGTATGTCAGGCTGCTGAGAATGTTAAAATACAAACCAAAATAATGAAAGGAGTGCTTGAACTTGAAACGAACATTGACCTTGTCAATAAAAATTCGTCATCTGATAATACACGTAGTTCGTCAACGGGGTCAGTATGAAAAGGAACTCAAAATCGTAGAGAGATGGTTAAAGATTGTAAATATTGTGGAAGTCAGCACAAATATGGCAGATGTCCAGCATTCAAGCACTGTTGCAACAAAAATTTAATAAATTAAATCATTTTGCTTCAGTTTGCCGATCGAAACCTGTGTCTCAACTAACAAAACAAAATAATTTTAGTTAATCAAGCTGTGATGAAAATTATGAATTGTTCAAATTGTTAGATTTCGTTGGCACAACTAAAACCCCGCACTTGCAACAACCCTCATAAGGAAGACGAACCGTTTTTGATCAACTCAGTGGAGCCTTGTCGGCCCATGGAGTCAGATAGATTGCTCAAAACATTAGACACTTGTGGAACTCTTGTCTCGTTTATGCTGGATTCAGGCACCCATGTGAATGTTCTTCCCAAGCATGTTTATAGGTCCTTACAAAAGAAGTCTCGATTGCACCACACTAAAATCAAGCTCACAGCTTATGAGGGATGAAGCATTCCGGTTAAAGGAAAGTGCATTGCTTGGGTCTCCAATGGGTCCAATAAAAGTTATCCAGTGCAATTTATCGTAGTTCCTACCAAATCCACTCCTTTACTGCGTCTGGAAATATGTGAAAAGCTCAATTTAATCAAATGCGTTTCCAAAGTTGGAGTTGACGAAAGTTATTCAGATATTCTTACTCACTACAAAGATATTTTTGGAGACATTGGCTGTTTACCTGGATATTGTCATATAGATATAGATCCTGCAGTTAAGCCCGTAGTGCATCCTGCCTGAAGAGGCCCGTTTGCATTAAAAAATAGGTTGAAACTTGAGGTAATTGGAAAGGTCGACCACCCGATGGATTGGGTCAACAGCATTGTAATTGTAGACAAATCAAATGGTGACATTTGAATATGCCTTGATCCAAAAGATCTAAATCATGCAATCAAGCATGAATTTTCACAGTTACCAACAGCTGAGGAGATGTCTTAAATGGCTGGAGCGAAGATCTTTACTAAACTTGATGCAAGTGTGGGCTATTGGCAAGTTAAACTAGACAACAAATCAGCCAACTTATTAGTGTTTAATACTCCCTTTGGTTGCTATAAAATTAAGAAGTTACCTTTTGGAGTCCATTGTGCCAGTGAGGTTTTTAGCAATTGCATCTCAGAAATAATCGATGGCCTCAAAGGAGTAGCTCACATACAAGATGATATTATCATTTGGGGAGCCAATCGAGAAGAGCATGACAACAACTTAAGGGAAGTGTTAGAGAGAGTTAAGTCATCAGGACTAAAACTTAACAGGAACAAATGCTCATTTGGCATCCACAAAATCAAATATATGAGACACATTTACAGACAAAGGTTTGTGCGCTGATCTATCAAAAATTCAAGCAATAATCAACATGCCTGTCCCAAAAAATGCATCAGAGTTACACTGTTTTATTGGAATGCTAGCTTACCTTGGGAAATTTATTCCAAACTTATCAAGCAAGACATCTGAATTACGGAAGTTATTGGAAGCTGATGGAGATTGGAACTGGACTCAAGAACATTCAAAGGAATTCAAGGAATTATGACAATTGCTTACAAAGAGTCCAACACTAAAGTATTTTGACCCCAATCTTCCTATCAAAGTATCAGTCAATATAAGTAAGTCAGGGCTTGGTGCTGTTCTTCTTCAGTTGCATGATACAAGTTGGTGTCCTGTCTCTTATGCAAGTCGTGCATTGACAAAAACAGAGCAAAATTACAGTCAAATAGAGAAAGAGACCTTGGCTGTGGTTTATGGACAAAAGTTCCTTGTTGAATCTGATCATAAGCCCTTGCAGACCATCTTTCGACAAAATATAAACAAAGCTCCCCCATGCATTCAACAGATGCTCCTTCGTTTGCTGAAGTATGACCTTGAACCAATCTATACACCTGGCCGTTTGATCCCAGTTGCTGATGCTTTATCCAGAGCTCCTTCATCAGTGCAGACCCCACAAGATACATTCGACTATCAAGTACACATTCTGATGTTTTATTTGCCTATATCAGAAGCAAAGTTAATAGAGATCCGGGAACCAATGGCAGAAGATCCAGTACTTCAAGAAGTTAAAGATATGTATTGAATGGATGGCCTGAAAACAAGATCAATCTTCCCAAGGAATTGACATCATACTACAGTCGAACCTCGATTATCCAGACTTTTTCTCTGGTCCCAATTTTTTCATGAATATTAATTAGTACTTATAAAAATCAGTGGGAATTACTTTTCCTTCCATTGTAGTACAATTGAAACAGATTTGTTTTCCTTTCAAAGAGCGAAACCAACGATCCATATCTGTTGTTGGAGATGAGGTGCATTCCACTAAATTCTTTTGTTGCTAAGTAAAATTTCACACTCGACTGGCTTGATCGGCGTAGTAGGTATGCAAATCATACGAGCTAGCATCACAGTTTTCTGATAGTCAGGTCCACAAAGCATAAGCAATCCATTATTTTACAATTAGACAAAGGATAAAAAGGAACACACTTATCGCTTGAATACGGCATAAGCAAGCAGATCTCTGATATACGAAAGAACAGAGAAAAGATCATGAAGTTTGCCAACAACTTGGAGACTAGCAAAGGATTACAGCAAAAATCTTTGAAGATTGCAAGTGATTAACTAAATAAAGCCTTGTATGCCTGGTTTATTTGGCAGAGAACATCTGGCACTCCAATTTCCGGTCCCCTTCTTTAAGAGAAAGCAAAGCACTTCTACAGACAGTTACATGTGGAGACAGTCGCAGACAGTGAACCCTCTAAAGCTTCATCAGGATGGTTAGAGAAATTAAAAAATCGCCATGAAATAAGAAACCTTAGTATCCAAGGTGAAAAACTTTCTGCAGCAGAAGGAACTGTTGAGCCTTTTTTGCATAAGTTGCATAAAATGATCGAAGAGAAAGGTTTAACCCCTGAACAAATCTACAACGCTGAGAAAACGGGACTTCTGCGGAAATCTTTACCAGGAAGAACTCTTGTGTCATGCTGCAAGAAATCTACCCCAGGCTTCAAAAAATCAAAGGATCGCTTGACTGTCCTTAGTTGTGCAAATGCGACTGGAACACATAAACTGAAACCTGTACCGATCCAGAAATTTGCTAAGCCGTGTCGTTTTAAGAACGTAAACACGGATGCTTTACCAGTCATTTACAAGTCACAGAGAAACGCCTGGATGAACTCTGAGATTTTTGCCAATTGGTTTAAGAAAGACTTTGTCCTGGTTGTCAAACACACTTTCACCTAAAGCTTTGTTGCTGATCAACAACTGTTCTGCTCATCCCAAAGAATTGAGGAGCTGTGATGGTTCTGTTACTTGTGTCTTTCTCCCTCCAAATACAACTTCGCTTATTCAGCCTATGGATCGAGGCATCTTACAAGCCATGAAGACCCATTACAAGGGGAAACTCTTTCAGAAAGTGATTTACGGTCAATACTTTCATCCAACACAAAACATCAAGGACATGGTAAAGCAACACACTGTGAAAGATACACTCTATGCTTGCTGATGCGTGGGGAGAGGGAAGCTCTGATTCCATATCCAAAGCATTCAGTAAACTGCAAATTCACCCCAAGGTCAAGATGAGAACACTGTCTCGAATTTTGAAGCTGTAGAGTGTTTTAAAAAGTGTTTGTCATGGATGGAAACATAGAACAATGTCGACACTATTCAAATTATGCAGCTTCGAAGAATGATGGAATTGGCAGTGTGAAAACAATGTTGGTCTTTGAAGGAAACCAATTTGCTCCAATATTTTAAGCAAGGGTAAAACCTATACTGTATATCTAGAAGATCAATGTAAATTGTTTTTGCATAAAGTTGTTTGTAAATGTTTTGTATTCATGTATGTCCAATGATAATATGTACACCATTAATTCCCACATTTCTAACTTAATTAGTTTTATTTTTGTATCATTCATATTCATATTCTCGCTTATCCGGACTCTTTATCCTGGTCCCAGTGAGTCCGGATAATCAAGGTTCAACTGTATCAGTCATAAATGACTTGCTTTTTAAAGAAGATTGTGTAATCATCTCTTGTATTATGTGAAAAAAGATAAACGAGAACCTTTGTCAAGGACACTTGGGTATTTAAAAGTGCTAAGTTAGAGCTCGACAGACAGTATTTTGGCCAGGGATAAATGCTGAAATTGTGGAGATGGTCACATGCTGTAGTACTTGCCTTGAAAATCAACCACATCAACAAAAGGAGCCACTAATGCTGCATGAAAGCCCAATAGAACCATAGTGCAAAGTGGGCATGCACCTATTTACTTGCAAGAGCAAAAATCACCTGGTTATTGTGGACTACTTTTTGAATTACCCCGAAGTGTGTAGCTTGCACAACACCCACAGCTCCACAATTATCTCCAACGTGAAGGTGATATTCGTGTGCCACAGAATACCACAAATAGTCTCTGACAACAGATCTCAATTTCCAAGTACTGAGTTTAAAAAATTTGCTATTTCTTGGGGATTCAAGCATGTAATGGCATGGCCGAAAGCACCGTGAAAACCATCAAAAAATTATTTAAGAAAGCACAACAACAGAACAAGGATCCATATCTAGCCCTGCTGGCTCACCATTCAGCTCCAAGCAGAAATGATTTGATGTCTCCAGTGCAGAAACTCATGGGTCGAAATATTTGTATTTGTTTACCAGATCTGAGAGCACTTCTTAACGAATCAGAGAAAAGAATCATCCAAGTTCCCACAAAATTCCAACAAGCTCATCAGGAAAGAGTAAAGTATTAGAATTGCACAGCTAAAACTCTTCTGGAAATTCCCAATGGAACAACAGTTCATATCCAAGAAAATAACATGTGGCCAGTGAAAGGAAAAGTGATCAAGAAAGCAAACGCACCGAGATCGCTCATAGTGTAAACAGAAAAAGGAACAATACAAAGAAGAAATTGCCGCAACCTTCTGGTGATGGATGAGCAGTTTGCAAGTTTACCAACTGATATATCTGATATCACATCATCTGAACCCACATGCCATGATGACCAAAAAGATGTTTCTTTTGCAGATCTTCTGACCAATAATCTTTCAGAAGAACTCGAGAGTAATTCCACTGAACATTACTGATCACATCTTAGATCAATAACTCCACCGAAACGATTTGGCTTTGATGAGTAAATACTCTATTCTATATATGAAACCACTGAGATGGAGATATATTTAAAACATTAACTTTACTAAGGAATATTTTGTTGTGTTAGTTCTTATCCCCCTGTTCACGCTATGTAGTCATGTGGCAACATCACAGTGCAGAGAACAGCAAGCAGACGATATACAGTGTGACAACTATGGAGTAAATAAAGAATGTTGTGTTATCTATGTGTCTACATGAAACATTGTCAAAAACGTTCTAACTGCTCACGATCTAGAAGTCAAAATTAGGACTTTCTGCAGAATGTACCATGTCGACTCGCACTGCTGTGCAGACAAACTGTTCAGCTTTGCACAATCATTTCAGAAATTCAATCACTCCATACTTTTTGATGAAAACAAAGAAGAGGAACAGACTTCTGATTTTGAATCAAGTTCTGAATCAGAATGCAAAGACCATCATGATGATGATGAAGACGGCAAAGAGGGCGATGGAGCTACTAGAGTACCAAAGGAGAAGGATAAACCATCATTTCTAGAGGTACTGAGAATTTGGTTGCATCCTGATTACCATCTAGTTGATGCATTTCCTACTCTTTGTCAAATTTATGCAATCGCAGAGTGCTCATTCTCGACCCTTAATACAGTTAAAACTCACATATGTTCATCTATGCCCCAAGAGAGACTTGAAGCATTGCTACTCATGGTGATTGAAAGAAAGATTTTGGTGTCTCTGGATAATGAGCAGATTATTACTGCTTTCAGAAGTCTGACATCAGAATTATCAAAGGCACTTATATGAAACTTATATAGTGATTATGATAATTTGGGTAACCATAAATAATTTTACTATTTGGATTTTTGAAAAACATTACACACATTAGAGATATATTAAAAAGCCTTAACAAGTTAACAAACTTCAACGAATCTTTCATGTTTGGACCAATTATGCGCTCTTGTATGATGTTGTGGACATCGCATTATTTCAGATTGTAGGATATTATTCAGAAACCATTCATTAAATTGTCACTTCATGCTCGTACTTCGTGGGCTAGGAGGGTGCATTATTGATTGATTGCCCCCCTAGATAATAAGTAGCCAGCTCAAAACTGGAACCGTAGCTTCATGTGTTGAGGGGTTATGCATTGTTCTGAAAAGGTATGCTTATCCATGCTGATTAAGTAACATAATACCACGATTTGCAAGATCTGTCACTGAGCCAAGTGAAATATGTGCAGAAGTAACTGGATTCATTTAAAATACCCATGGCTATCTTCTGCAGTCCATAATCAGGGATCAGTGTTTTCAAATTGCTGGGGCCATGTTGATGGAACTGTCAGAGCTATCAGTTGTCTAGGACAGCACCAATGTGTTATGTATAATGGCCACAAGAAAATACATGCTATTAAGTATCAGTCAGTGGTAGCACGGTAGCACCTTACGGTTTATTGACAAATTTGTATGGCTCTGTAGGTAAGAGAAAAGCACAAACTTTTCTTGTAAATATTTTTTTTTTCTTTAACAAAAAGTCTTTATACCGGAAAACTACAGTAGATACTAATATCGTTCCTTTGACTTTTTAAACTTTTCTTTTGTAGAAGGGAAAAGGCATGATTCAGGAATGTTAAGGATGTCTAATATCCTAGACAAGCTACAGTTTTAATCCAAATGGAGAGCCTCTATGCATTTAAGGTGATCCAGAGTATCCAAATCGAACCCATCTTCAAATGCCATACAAGCACACACTTTAAATCCTCAATGAGTTTGGTGTGAGTAGCTTTTGAATGGGTACTTGGTGATATTACAAATTATTTTGGCTTCCTAGATTTTAAGAGGAACCTAAAAAGAGGCCTGAATCATATAGGACAAATGTTTGTTGAATGTGCATTGTTGGGAAACATGCATACTTGTCTTCATAGGTCAACTGCAAGTTTGTACTGTAAATCCTCTCTTTAGCCCCTCGTACTTACATTAATGATTGATCACGAATGACACAATTCAGTTGGAGTAATCCAGTATATTTTATTTTTTGATCTTCAGCTGCATGACCTCCAACTTCATGTGCTTCATCTTTTCCACTTTCTGCTCTAGTTCTTGATGAAGAATGGATACCATATTCTGGTTGTTTGAAAAAGCAGTATAGTGCCCTGGAACCACAAGTCCATCCTTGAGAAACCTTGCTTCTGTCAGCAAAAATTCTAAGGCACAACCTTTGTGAGTCAAAGATTTACACAACAGCAACAACAGTTCTATAGGCAAATGTCCCACTAATTCTTCATCTTGAGAACTGCTGTCTGAGAGACAGTAAATACCAACCGCAAATTCATCGTACAACTTTGCTTCTTCTCTTGTATCATGCTTGCACTTGAGTTTCTCACCCAGTACTGGCTTCCAAACTTTTTTATAAATGTGGTGACCACGAGCAACAGATTAACTCACAACAGTACTGCTTGACAAAAGATATCCCCTGACTTCTTGCCATTGAAAGTACAGCTAGAGTACACCATATCACACAAAGATCACACAGGACCAGCAGATAAAATAATCTCTTGTTGTACACCAGTATATGTATGTCAGGCCTCGAATTTAGCAGTGGCCACTGGCCGTCGATGCCCTGCTTGTTGGCTGCTATGCCCCCAAGAAGTACTGAATCTCATGGCCAGTAGTGGCCTGCCCTCAATTACTCAAGATTGTTATACAAGTATATGATCAGTAAAATTGACAATAGAGTTAAACTAGTATTTAAAACGGTCAAATTAACCTGCTCGATTGGTCATTTAAAATCCTGAATATTCTGATAAACACACTTGCACTTAGAACAAACTGTTACTTGTTATCCGAGCCTGCAATCCTTTTACAGTAGCCCCATCTTTAAAGGTGAATACTTCAAATAATGTTGTATATTTTGTAAGACAGAAGCTTCCAGGTTCCGAAAAATGAGATTCATTTTCGGGTTGATGGTATTGACTCAATTGAGAAGTTTCAAGTAAGCTATATGCCACGTAAAGATCGAGTAATAATAGAAAAAGAACGACTAAATCAAAAACTAGCAAAGCAGCATGTTTCCTTGGCAAGTTTTTTTTTAAGGTATGTATTATAATTGCAAATTTCTGCATAATGAATTGACTAAACTGTCAACTTCAATTTTGATGCAGTTTTTCAATTTGAATAAAGATATTCAAAGTTGATGTTAATTTTAAAGGAAAGAGAAAATAGCATGGGCAGCGGACTAATTATTTTTGTAGTCAAAGTGAAATCAGCAGTAAGAAAAGAAGACAATTATTTCTTCAAAAACGTTTAGTCAGCTATATGAGATTCTGAAAGGAGAATAAGCAAAACACTGTACAAGATTGATGAGAAGCTTTATTGTTTCAACCCACCTACTTAAATGTTGCATATAAGTGATTTTAAAGTTAACACTGACTATGTGTCTAAATAAATTGTCTCACAAATTTCAGAAAGCCAAACAAAAACACTACATCCAATGCAACGATAGATGTTGGTGTTACAACTGACCAAACACCTGATGCATCAACCATCGAGCAAACAGAAAAACCTGAAGGGCTGTCAAGTACTAATTCAGATACTAATGTTGTCTCTCCTGCTGCACCTACATCTAGTGTAAAACCTTGTCATACTAGACTTTCTATGCTGCTACCGTGGAATTTTGATTGGCTTGGTTATACAGCAAAGGATGGCTACGTTACTGAGGTCTGGTGCAAGTTGTGTGAATAGCAAACCAATGTACTCACAGCAGCTACACCTAACAATACTAAACGGGTCAGTTGTCATTCTGAATATGTAGACACACATGTGACTGGCACAGCTAATGTAAAAAAAAGATGCTGCAAAACCCCATGCTAATTCAAAGACTCATAAATCTTCCATACTAAAAGCATCTCCAGTCCTACCAGAAAACCAAGAGATATCAAAACTAATAACAAAATTATACAAGGCTACATTTGCAAAAATTTGCAGACTATTCAATTGGGCATATTTGATTGCAAAGGAGAACTCCTTTATGTCTTTTCCATTATGCTTAGCTATAGAAAAAAATCATACATGAATGACAAAGCATGCAAGGTGTTCATTCAGGCAGTTGGTGAAGAAATGGTGCAAGAGTTAAAATCTTTTTACACAGGAACCTTTTTATTGTTCCATACTTTTTGATGGAAGTTCAGATAAACGTTTGCTGGAATGTGAGGTGATAAGTCTTTGCCTCATAGAGAATGGCTTGAGCCGTATGAAACTTTTGGGTGTAGCATAGCCAGTTTCTGGGCCAGGAGAGAATGTTTATCAAGCCATTGAAAGCAAATGTAAAGAGTACAGTCTCTACAATTAAAAGAAAGTTGTATTGCAGGTGGTGCAGATGGTGCAGCTGTCAACTTTGGATCTCATGCAGGTGTTCTCACTTGCATAACGGCAGATGTCCCTTGGCTGGTCGAGATTCACTGTGTTGCTCACCATCTGGAACTAGCTCTTAAAGATGCATTTAAAGCACATACTTTGAAGAAATTGATGATCTTATGATGCAAATGTATTACATGTTCAAGCGATCTGCAAAGAAGTGGCAAGAGTTGAAAGCAATGGGAGATATTTTTCAGGAGCATGTTCTTAAGTCAACTAGATGTCATGGTACTAGACGGATCGATCATCGATGCAGATCACTGAAAGCCATACATGCAGATCTTCCATCACTTGTCACCATGTTGGAGGACAAGGCATCAGACGAAATGAAGGATATATCATTAACAGATGCTGCAAAGTATAAGGGTTATGTAAAAATCTTCAAGTCTCGTAAGCTGGTTCTATTCTTGGCATTTTACGAAGACGCGGTTGACGACCTGGCGGACTTGTCAACTTCACTGCAACGCCAACATTTGCCTATATCAGCAGTCAAAAACAATATTCTCTCAAAACCAAGAGAAACAGCCAAAGTCAACGCACTAAAAAAGTGCTGCAGCAAGTGACGGAAGCTAACCATTGTTCAATTGATGTGTCAGAATTGGAGAAACAAGCCAACACTATGTTAGACAACATACGGAAAGCAACTGACCAACATTTTGAGTTTACTCAAGACAACATCCTTCAGGCGGCCACTGTGCTACATATTAAGAATTTTCCTGCTAAGAAGGACGCCCTTGCTAACTTTGGCAATGCTGAGATTGAAACCCTGACCAACCATTTTGAGACGATTGTTATCTAAGGGATGCGATACAAGCAAGATTTTGGGAGGGAAGATTGATGTCAATGACCATTACAAAAAGCTAACAAACCATGAAGTATGGCAAATTGTGCTAACACCAAAGAAGGATCAATATCAGAATGTGGTTCAAATCATAGCAATCATTCTTGTACTACCCATTAGCACTGCTCATGCTGAACGTCAATTTTCCTGCATGAAACACATCATGGGGGATTGGCATCTTGGGCTTGAAACCCAAACAATTGAACATCTACAAATTACCACTGAAGGACCAGACCCAAGACAATTTGATCTGTTAAAGGTGGTGGAAAGATGGAGGCTTTCTGGAAAACATTCCCGTTGTCCAAATTCACATCCAAACGGCTCAAGAAAAAAAGTTAGGAAGACAGCAGCTGAGTCATCCATATCATCCAACCAAGTTGATATGGCACCATCTCAACAGGCAGATTCTGGTACAGATTCTGAAGATGTTGACTCTGATATGCATACTGACAATAATAGTGATTAAAATAAACAGTTGAACTTCAGAACTTTGTTATTTATTCACATTACAGTTTTGATATTTTGTAAATTATTATTGTAGCTTAAGTTTAGTAGTTACAATACTTGTTATTCTCAAAAGACAGATAGTTTGAGTTTCCAGTTTTTGTAAATAATTAAAGAATACAGTGGTAAGTAATTTTCTTGTTTCATGACATGCAAGTATTTGTTTATACATGCATTGCTATTTTAAATCTTGCTTTACCAGGGTATGGTTCTGTAAGGTGATTAAAATAACAGTGGAGAAAAAGTTTCAAACCAGCCTTTATGCCCTGAGTTATGCCATTACATTCAAGGCCAAAGTGGCCTTGCCTTTTCTTATCCCAAATTCGAGGCCTGGTATGATACTGTTGTCATCAAGAATAGATGTTAGATTCCTTATGCATCACATTACTGTAAGCGGATCTACTGGCACAACACCACTGCCATGTGGGTACAGTAACTTCTGTTTTAATCTTATCTTGTGGTGCATTTCTTGGTTGCTTGACTGTAAAGGTAGTTACTTTTTACAATGGAAGAGCAAGAGTTGAAATCAACTTCTCATAAAGGCGAGAAAGTATGTTCATATTCTACTGATTTCAAATTGGAAGTCATTCGCTATGCTGAGACTAACTCAAACCATGCTGTGGCAAAAAAATATAAAGTTGATTGAAACAGCATTTGTGACTGGAGAAAAAAAATGCAAGAGATTAGAAGAGCTAAAGAGTGAATAGTCTGGTGGTGCTAAACGGCAACAACTGGATGGCGCTGGAATACATCTAACCTCTCCAGAAATAGAAGAAAATTTGTTAGACAAAGCAAAGGCCTCCGTGCCTCAGGAAAACTTATGCTCAAAGTTCCAGGAAGAAAAGGAGAAAGAAGACCCAAATATTACCAAATTAACATTCAGCCAGGGCTGGATTGAGTGTTAGACGTCGCACAACTGAAGCCAAGAAAAGCACAGATCAACTGATAGATTATCTCTGTGCATACATCCTGAAGGTAATATGACTCCCGTAACAAGATGAACTATGAGTTGGGAATGTTTTTGCCATGGATGAAACAGCCATATCGAACATGATATTCAACACAACAGTGGAAAAACGTGGTACTCAGTCAGTAAATCTGAAGTCTACTGGTCATGAGAAGTCTAAAATAACAGTTTGCTTAACTGCAAGGGCTGATGGTGGGAAAAGAAAGTCTTTCTTTGTTTTTAAGAGAGCCAAGTGTGATGTTAAAAGGCTAACCTAAGAATATCGATCTAAGTGTATTGTTCCAAGCAGTACTGCTGGGGGGTTATAGGAACGTACTTTTGGTGCATGTTGCTTGTTGGCATGGGATGCATTTAGATGTCACCTAACACCAGCTGTTAATGATATTCTCAACAAAGCCAAAGCCAAAGTCGATAGCATTATTATACCAGGAGGCTGCACAAAGTTTATTCAGGCTCCTGGTGTGAGCTGGAACAAGCCTATGAAGGAATATTTAAGACAGATGTACAACAACTGGTTTCCTGAAAATGAACACCAGATGACATCACATGGTAATATGAAGGCACCATCAAGGAAGCAAATGATTGAATGGGTGTTGGAAGCCTGGAAGAAGCTACCTGCAGAAGTAATCAAGAAGTCATTTAAGGTGTGTGCATTAAGCATGGTCCATGCTAAAGCCTGTTACCTAGATTACAAGCATTTTACTTTGAGGAGGAAAAGATCGATCCTTCAACTCTAATGTTTGAGAAGAAGATATGGCTCAGGAAGACATTGCACACCTTATTATCGATGAGGATGATGAAACCATTGATGTTGAAATTGACATCGAATTGTAACCATTGTGGCATTTCCATTAAGCTAGAGACACACTATCATGTTGCTGCATCACTCCAGCTTGGCAACAAGGCAATGGATGAGACACTATGGAAATTCCGTGGTGACTAAGAGACAAACATGCCATAAAATTTTGCAGTTCCAGGTATTTCCTGAGCAATTTATTTGCAATAGCACCTGGATCCTATGAAAGCATGCTAAATTCAAAGATGGCATCTTTGGAAGAGATTGGTGTTGCTTTAGTTGCTGTAATATTGAATGAATTGCATAAAGATAGCCAAAAGAAATGAGAAAAGCACGTAAGTGGCGTTTTTGGATCCGAGATATAAATCAAAGGCAAAGAGAGCAGGGTGATTTTACAAATCTTGTACAGGAATTGCAAAACGACAAGAAGCAATTCTTCGTATATTTTAGAATGAATTGCAACACATTTGATTGTCTCTTTGGTCCTTTTTTGAGGTGACAAGACACCCACTTAAGAAAATCAGTGGAACCAGGGGAAAGACTGGCTATTACACTCAGGCAATAGGGGCAACTGGAGACTCGCCACAGTCAATTGCTTTTGCTTATAGTTGTGGAGTCAGCACCATCCATGAAACCATATATAACACCTGTGAAATTTTGTGGAAGGTTCTTATGCCAATGTTTCTGAAACCTCCAAGTGATGTGTGCGATTGGCAAAAAGTCGAACAAGGGTAAGTTAACTGCTGTTCCATGTATTATATGAGTGATGATAAACTTCAAGTGGCAGATTTTCTGCTCTTGTCTGCTCAATTTTTTTTTAAACATAACACTACACCAGTATTGTGCAGCTCCAAGAATTCACAAAATATCATAAGTGTAATATTTTTTTTTTGGTAGATTTTCATCCGTCTAGAACTTCCCAAACTGTATTGGAGCTTTAGATGGGAAACATGTGGCTATACAAGCACCAAGAAATTCTGGCTCTTCCTTTTTTAATTACAAACATTTTCATTCAATTGTACTTATGGCTATTGGCAATTTCTTTATGTTGACATTGAAGAAGCTGGCAGATGTAGTTATTCCACAGTGTTTGAAAATACAGAATTTGGATCAGCCTTTTTGAATAGTAAGTACATTTTAGATTATGTATAAAAATCACAAATTTATTCCAGTTTTTTTAAAATATAGAGTAATAAAGGATTTTATTTTTTTTACAAGCAAAGTACCTCTTCCTCCAGCAAAACCACTGATTAATGGTGGAGAAACTATCTCTTATTGCATTGTTGCAGATGAATTATTCCCATTAAAAACATGGATAATGAGGCCATATCCTGGAAAGTCACTGGATTCTCTATCCAAGAAAATATTCAATTACAGGCTGTCTAGAGCCAGAAGAACTATAGAAAATACATTTGGTAATGCCCAAATCAATATTTTTATCTTTAAAATAGTGAAAATAGTTTGAATTTATTTTAATGTTCTTTCTTTTGAAATTTAGGTATAATGGTGTCAAAATGGAGAATTTTAAAAGCATCAATAGTAGCTGAGCCAAATAATGCCATCAAAATGACCAAGGGAATCTGTGTTCTCCACAATTACTTGAGAGAAACTGATGCAGCAACTTATACCCCACCAAGGTTTACTGATTTTGTGGACTCAAGTGGTAGTATCACCAGTGGATCTTGGAGAAGTGAGACAGGCCAGGACACTCTACAGTCACTGGATTCACATTCAAGAAACCATACACAAGCAGCCTTCAAAGTGAGGGACAAATTTCCAAGCTATTTTAATTCAAGTGGGGGTAAATTGCTCTGGCAAACTGATTATGTGCTATGTACAAGATGATATAGTTTAGCTTCTGATTCATTGTTTGTACATAATTACTTTATATCATCATACATTAAGCTGTTCATTTTTTTTTTGTGCAAAAAAAAATGTAAATGATTTTATTGTTGTAAGTATTGTAACGTAGATGACAACAAGAGCAAGAGTTTTTTTCCTTAACAACTGAATTATTAACTATCTTGATTGCCATTAAATTCAAGGTTAAAAAGAATTTCTTGAATCTCTTTTTTTGCTTTGGACCTAAAGAAATGCAGTTGGAAGTTTTCTAATTTGCTCTGACACACTTTTTTCCAAAATAATATTCGCCATGTATTTCTTGTTCTTGAGGCTTTTTGCTTCCAGTCTTTTGCAATGCTTCTAAGCAACCAATCGGTTTAGACTGATACGGTTACATTTCAACTTTGTTCTTCTTTGTTGGGGGAGGAAGTGGGGACAGTGATGCAACTGATGCTGAGCTTGCTCTGTCACCATCTAGTTCATTGTGCTGCATTGATTCATCAACACTGATGACTTCAGAGCATGAGGAGTTGTTCTCTTCTCCTACAGAAGCAGAACTAATTGCTACAATGGTCACTGTTCTAAAACAATTAAAAAATGTGACAATCAAACTTTTATTAACTCCATCTAGATATGAGTTTAATTTGATCCAATTCTCTTTTAGACTCACATTTTGTGTCTTGGTACTATCAATATAATGCTGTTTATATTTTATGGGATTTATTTTTAATATTTTTTAATTTGCACTGACAGTGCACATTACTCAATATAGACTTGCTGAACTATAAATATCATTTTGAAAATAACTTCACTAATATGAGTGAAATTTAGCAAAAGCACTTGGGATATACTGCATTATAAGACAATATGAATATAAATTTCATTCTTTTCGAAAACTAAAGAGCATTATTATAAATGCAATTTTTAAATACTTGATAGTTCAATGACCAGGAAAAAAAATCATTCCCCATATTGTCTAGGTTACCCTCTATTTTTGTCAGCAGATTATGGAGGCTAGGCTCACCACAGGAAATGCAGTAGCAGAATATCTAACTAAAGCACTAAATTTTCATGTTCATTTCAAAACAATTTGGCAGGTAGAGAGTTAAACTATGGAAGTAAAGGAGGGAACAAAAGTTTGGGAAACAGAGTAAACATGACTCTCTTTCTTCTCTTTCTAAAATCGTCAAGCCATTACATGAGGCTGCAGAACTCCCATGTGGTGTGGATGATGCTGGTGCACCAGATTTGATTGCTGCATCATTATTCATTTTACATCTGCCATATGTATCTTGTAGATTCTTCATCGACTGATGAACGAAACAAATATTTTGTGCTCAAACATTTACACCAATGGCACAAAATATTGGTAAATCTATATTCACTTGCTTTGAACATTATAACCCATAACACGCAGTTCTTCAGAGATCTTCTCCCACACATTCAATTTTAGTTTTTCATTTTTATATTCGTTCAGGGATTAATTGCAAAGGATTGGATACATTCTGTAGCAATTTATAAGAGCCTCCTCGAACAACACCATATTTAAAAATTTCCAAGCCAATGCTGCCAGCGACTTCAGTGATTTCATGTGCTCCAGCAAATTCATTGACAGGCTCCCAGCGACACAGCAACAAGCCTTGGTAACTGTGCAAATGAGTTGCTGAGCTCCAGCAATAATGTCTCTGCCTTTACATGCAATTCATGCACATTATTCAGTTTCAGTTTAATATTACGATTTATATAGCTCACAGTTTCGTTTGGGTTATACTTTAATCATTAACCAAGGTTCCCTCGAGTGAATAAAAATGTCGAAATTATCATTACATAGATCGCTCATATTAAACAGGAAATAGAAAAGCAAACTGTTACTCTTGTCTCTTTCTTTCCCTCTTCCTCTCTTAATCAAATAAGCCCCTGGGGGACTA
Organism: Heliopora coerulea; assembly: GCA_030142905.1. Taxonomy (NCBI): domain Eukaryota; kingdom Metazoa; phylum Cnidaria; class Anthozoa; order Scleralcyonacea; family Helioporidae; genus Heliopora; species Heliopora coerulea. Next base: position 379,778 of record JASJOG010000217.1, read on the forward strand.
AATAGAGGATTTACAGTATTTCAATGTGGTACCACCAACATTGCAAGACTATTTTCAACTTTAGTTAATTGCATATCTGCATAGTAAATGTAACATGCTTGTAAAAAGGAGTATCCATGAAATACAATGTTTTTGTTGTTTTTATTTTCGTATTTACCCTCCTTACCAAAGTTGAACAAAATAAACTTAAAACAATTTTGTTTTTGAAAACACTTAGCTTACCGCATACAAACAAGAATTGTGACTCAATAATCCATAACAATAGACCTATTACCTCTGTGATAAGCTTTTCACCAGTTCTCCAACAGCTTGGATCACAGCCATGTTTATTGCTCATTGTTGTAGCAGAATCTGCTGTTCAACCTCAATGAGGTGTTGCTGGTTTTGTACTTGTAATTTGAGCTCTTGCTTTCTTATTTCAACTAAATCGGTATCCTGAGGCTTTTTCTTTACAAAAAAGGTCATTAGTGGGTGATTGCCAATAATGGAGATGGATACTTATCCTATACCTTGTATGAACCAAATGATAGAGAAGATAGGTACAGTGACATATGTTACCACATTAGATCTCATGGAAGGGTATTAGCAAATTCTCCAATATCATAATCAGCTTTTATTACATCTAAAGGTTTATTTCAATGGGTCATTATGCCATTTAAAGGATGATGAAGGAAAGGGTCAAAGTTTGTACATGCCTGTATAGATGATGTTGAGATTGACAATATTTCTCTCAGCATCTGCTAGAGGTAGAAGAAGGTAATTTGTACACAAGGCCATCTAAGTGTAAGGTTCCCATGGCTGTCCCTCAGTTTGTTGGTCATAATGGGATCTAACCATAAGAAGCATTAGTTAAAGCAATAAAAAATTTTCTTCGACCAGAGACTAAGAAGCAGTTGAGATCATTCCAAGGGTTAGTTGATTATTATATGAAGTTTATTTTAGTATTAACTGATCTTTCTAAAGGAAGGAAACCTATTGAACTGGATTGGAATGAAGCCTGTAAAGAAAGTTTTAAAGATTTAAAGAAGGCTCTTCACACTGCACCATTTGGAGGAGCCCTTTATTTTGCAAGTGGATGCTTCCAGTTGAGCCTTAAAAACCTGGTTCACAGTTCTATCTCCGATTGTCGGCGATTCTTACGTCTGACATGTTCACACTTGTCATAACTAGTCATAAAAGAATTGCCAATTGTTATGCATGCCAAACTTTAAATAAAAATGGCAGTTTTTTAACAGACATCTGCTTTTACATACAATTTCTCTTGCTTAGGGCAAGAATAGCAATTCTACAGAGGCAGCAAAGTATGAAAAAACCAATAAGAAAGAAAATATTTTGGGTTCGCCCATATTTAATGAAAAGGAAAGACCTGGGACAACTTCATACTCTTTTAGATGAACTAAGGGTCCATGACCGTGAGTACCTTTTTAGGTGCGTATCAAATTTTATAAGTAAGACTATAATTGTTAATTCATACATAACTTCGTGGCTTAAACCTAGAGGTAAGCTGGGTGATTGTAAAAAATGTAAGTGAATTAAAGAGGAATAGATCAGGTAACATTTCAATTGTGTGTCCATATTTATTAGATTTCTGCAAATGAGTCCTGAATGCTTTGAACATTTGTTAGCATTGGTAGCACCACACATCAAAAAACAAGGGAGCCAATTACAAGAGTCCATATCCCCATCTGAACGATTGGTAATCACTTTAAGACATTTGGCAAGTGGGGATTCACAATAATCACAATCCTTTAATTTTAGAGTAGGGAGAAGCACTATTTGCAAAATAATACAAGAAACATGCATTGGAACATGGAATGCTCTAAACCAAACATATTTGAAGGCTCCTCAAAATTATTCTAACTGGAAACAAATTTCCAATGTGTTCTATGAAGAATGGAACTTTCCACATTGTATTGGGGCTATTGGTAGAAAACATGTCATGATAGAATGTCCAGCAAGAGGAGGGTCTGAATTTTATTAACTACAAAGGCTTTCATAGCATTGTACTTTTAGCCCTTTGTGATGCTAAATACTGCTTCACTATGGTGGATATTGTAAGCTTTGGGAAAGGGTTTGCCACAGGTGCATTTGATATCCCTCAATCTGAAATACTGGATGGTCATAAATGACCTTACGTCATAGTGTCAGATGCAATATTTGCTTTGACAACATATTTAATGAAGCCATATCCTGGAAATGCCTTAACTGAGTCACAGAGAATATTTAATTATCGACTAAGCTGATGCAGGAGGGTAATAGAAAACACATTTGGGATATTATCTGCACAATGGAGAATTTTTCACCAACCAATTAAGGCTAAGCCTTGCAATGTCGACAATATTTTAAAAGCTTGCATTTGCTTGCATAATTATTTGTGTTTGACTGATAATGCTCAATATGTGCCCCAATGGTTTATCGAAACAAAATCAGATACACAGACTCAGCGAAACTACAGAACTAAGTATGGAAGAGATCCACCATCACGTCCGTCAATTTGTGCATGGCACAAGAAATTTATGAAGACAGGGACAGTGTTGGATAAAGAGAGGAGTGGACGACCAAGAACATCTGAAGAAAACATTGATTGTACTGCTGCCAGACAGTTAGAGCTAGCACGTTCAACAGTGCACAAAGTCCTACACAAGAACTTGCGATTGTACGCTTACAAAATGCAACTCTTACAGGCACTCAAGCCAAATGATAAACCAAGATGAAAATAGTTTGCAGTTAACATGCTGGAACAAATTTCTGAGGATGAAACGTTCCTCACCTGAGTTTGTTTTAGTGATGAAGCAACGTTTCATGTTTCAGGGAAACTGAACACACATAATGTGAGAATCTGGGGATCAGAACACCCCCATGTGACTAGGAAATTTCACCTAGATAGTCCAAAGGTCAATGTGTGGTGTGGGATCATGTGCAATCAAATTATTGGTCCATTTTTCTTCTACGAGACATCAATTACGACAAATGTTTACCTTGACCTTTTGACTGAATATTTGGCACCACAACTAGATGACCGTCAACCATCACATTCCAACAAGATGGTGCACCACCACATTGAGGACAGCATGTTTGTGAGTTCCTAATTCAAACATTCCCAGACAGGTGGATTGGAAGGGATGGCCTGATTCCCTGGCCACCTTGTTCACTAGATATCACTCCCCTGGACTTCTTTCTGTGGGGTTATGTTAAAGATATTGTGTATCAAACAAAAATACAGGAGATCACTGATGCCATTGCGACCATTGATGAGGCAATGCTACAGCGAACATGGCAAGAAATCGAGTGCTGTCTTGATGTGCTTCGTGCAACTAATGGTGCCCATGTAGAGGTGTATTAAATGAGGCAAAATAGCTTCAATATCTACTCCTCATTTTGTAATAATTTCCAAATATGTCGGTTCACTTGCTTTTGTAATTAATTTTTTAAATTGTAAAGAGACTTTATGGACACCCTCTACATCTGGGGATATGGTGACCTCATGTTCTTTGCCGTTGTCTCAAGTGACTTCTGAAAATTATGCATCACTTTGCACAATTCAATGTTAGGGTTGAGAGATCTGTAGTCTTTAGACCATGGTCTTTTTACTCCTTTCTGAACTTTTTTAACTGCTTGCTATCCCAGTACCTGCAATACTTTTAGTGGGAGTGTCACTGTGAAAAAAAGTTAAAAGTTGATCATATAGATTTAACAAATAGACTTGGTTTTGGCACTGTTTGTTCAGTTGTAAATGTATAGAACAAGAGATCCCTAGAAACCACCCTGCAGACTATTGAATTTTTTATCAAGATATAGGGTGTGTAAGTCTAAAATTTACAGGTGTGCATGTGTGTGCAATCTTGACAGTTCAGCAAGACTTGCTTTTCTGGGGATCTTGCTTTGGCATTTCCATTTTCCAGTTAAGATTCAAATTTGTCAAATCTTATTGCATTCATGCATTATTTTCTATTTCATTTTCCAGCAACCAGTTGCCATGCTCTGCAGTCTGGCCATGAGTAATTTTGTAAATAGAGGGAACTTTGAAAAAACCTTGATGCGGTTTCCTCAATTTCATTGTCAGTCCTCTCCTGCTTGCTCTTCCAGGTTTTGTTCATCTTCATTTTCACCTACTCAGTGACGTAGCTAGATGGGGGGCCCGGGAGCCAGGCCCCCCTGGCAAAAATGTTGGCCCCCTCTGGGAAAATTTAGAGTTTTTTATTTATCACTGCGGTCTGCTGCAGTCTGACATTTTGAAAAAATGGAAAAGAAGAAAATTTGTTGTGTTAGAAATTAAAATGCAATAATTGGTCACACTCACTAAAAAAACATTAGAGAATGGTATATACTTATTTTAAATCCCGTTTTGTGCATAGTGTCACCACAATTAAAGAAATATCAAATTGTATCATATATGATATTATGTGCCAAAAGGGGTTAAAAACATTTACGGAATGTACTGATCTATTTCCGATGAGCATTGTGCACCTTGCACGTGTCTCACAAGAAAATTAGAAAAATCAAAAATGTACAACATGGTGCCCGGCTTGTGAATTTTGTACGTGTGCTTTAAACCATTCTTTATGATATGTTATATCATTCTCCGGGACCATCTTCAGTTTCTTGTCAGTCTCAACCATTATCAAGGCCATTCCTTAGCAGTTACCTGAAAAAGAAGCAAGGGAAGCAAGAAAGATAATTTCAGCGTGCTTGGTATGACTCATTCTCTTGGCTGGAATATTTCGAAAACGTCGATGCATGTTTCTGCTTTGCATGTAGAGTATTCACTAAAGACCCAGTTAAAGAGAAAACTTTTACTCAAACTGGAAAACAGCAATGGAAACTGGCAGGGCGTTTAATAAACATCAGAATTCGGAGGTTCATGTTCAGGCAATGGCATGTTGGAGGGAGAGGCACTATTGATAGAACCGTGGTCAAACGGTGAAAAATTTAATCAAATTAAATCCAGAACATAAAATTTGGTTAAAAACCGTTTTCAACACAACAAAGTATTTGGTTGCTAATAGTCAACCAATTTGTGGAAATGATGAGAATACAAATTTTGAAGAGTAAGCATCAGGAGGACTGTATTTGAATACATTCACTGACCTTCATTTTGACCAAGATCCTAATTGGAAGAGATAGCCAAGCGACTTCCAAAAAATGCTAAGTACACTTCACCACAGCTTCAAAATGAAGTTATTGAAACCCTCTCAGAAATTGTAAGTGAAATTGTTGCCAATGAGTGTAAGAAAGCTGAACTATTCACTTTTGTGATGGATGGAACTTCTGACCACATAAACAGGTAGGTCAATAATGTCGTATTTCAATACAAAATAGTACATGTTAATAAATATTCTCCACAGCAGTGATATCTTTTTATATTCCAAATCAAGAGAAATGAAAGGTATTGCACTAAGATACTGGAATGACAGCTGTGCAGGATGAGGTATCATTGAGCATGTATTAGACTTTAAACTTGCAGACAACAGAAGTGCTAAAGGGCTATTAAATATAGCCTTATAAACTCTAGTTGATGACCAAGATATATCCTTTAAAGATGGGGTTGTATCTAACACATTTGATGGAGCCGGTGTTTCGTCTGGTGAAAAATGTTAGTTTCAATTGAATTTTTGAAATATTGTTAACTTGGTCAGTTGAGTGCACTTTGTTGTATTTCTTTGAGAGAACTGAACGTGTATTAGAGTTTAATGGGAATATTTAATATGTGACAGTATACCACATAATTATGTAAATCCTCTGCATGTCAGTCCCCACTTAAAAAGCAACTCTCTCTATTGTTGAAGCCCCACCATCCCGCACTGAGGATATATGAAGGTGTAAAGGATTTAAAGGCCAAACAGTCACTAATACATTTTAAGAACATAAGCAATAACATTAGCTAATCCTGTCTGATCTTACTGTAAGCTTTTTTCTGAAATCTTATCTCTGGATTCTACTTGTGTTTATTAGAGTTGAATATTAATTATGGTGTAATAAGTTATTTGTATCTATTTTTAATAGTGAATAATTAACCCTTTACATTGCATTGCTTTCTTAAACACCATACTTTTTAGTTTTTTCTGTCTAATGCGACATGTACAGGTCAAGTGAAAAGTGATACCTCAGAATGAACTTTAAGGACCACTAATTCTAGCATAAACTTCCACATAGTCATTTAGAACATTGCTCATAATTAAGCCTTATAATATGATATACAATTTTTGTCAGGTGGATCCAGAAAATCATGCTAAAGCTAAAGGCTATGTAACCTCCCTAGAAGAACCAGTGACTATTTTCTTAATGACTTTCATGATGGATGTGTTAAAGTTGTTAAATCTGCTCAATTTAATGTTCAAAAAGCAAGATAGTAACCTAGGAACAGCTCTTAGCAGTCTTCGTTTGGTAAGAAAAGAAGTTGATAACCTGCTTTTAAAATGTACAGCAGAACACATCACATGGATAGTTTATCCACAAAATGCTAGCATCACAGATGATGGACCTCCCTTACCAGCTAAAAGGAAAAGAGCAGTCCCTGTTGCCTTCCAGGAGGACTCTATTGTGACAGAAAAGCTGACAACTTTTTGAGATGAGAATAATAGAGTGGAACACTTACACGCATTAGCCATAGAAGTTATAGATAAGCTGAATGTTGAGTTTGACCAACGGTTCAGTGAATTCAATTCAACTCTCTGAAAATCATACGAATTATTGAAGCCTTCCAACGACCATTTTATGGACCCTGAACTGCTCATGCCTCTGTTGGACTTCATCAAGAGGATACCAGCTGTCTGTCATAGAGTGACAGATTTGTCTTTTGAACGACTCAAAAGTGAGTGTAACGTTTTTCGTAGTGTATTGAAGGAATTCAGCAACAAAGAAGATTTATATGAGAAAGCACTTGAAGAGAGTGTGCAACAAGAATCAGTGGGGAAGAAGGTGGTAAAAGTGAAAAAGAAAGACAAGATGACACAAATGACGATTTATTTTGATGTTAACTGGGGCTGAAATCTTAAAGCAGATGTATCTTGTTGCAGTAACCACCAGCTATTCCAGCTCAGTGGTCGAATGTGGGTTTTCCACCCGTAATAGAACTGACATGTGCCATAGGAGGAGAATGACCCCTTATCGCCAAGCAAATCTGACTTTGCTACATTTTGAGAACATGCTGACAAGAAATATAACTTTTGAGCAGTAAACCTAGACGACTTGTAGTACCTCAATAAACATTCAAAGAGATTCTGGCTGTATAGCCATGTATATAGGCCTTTTTATTAAGTCTGCCTTGTGACGTACAAAATCATACACAGCTATCGTTACAAGCTATAATGAACAGGGAAAGTATTTTAAGGGTTTTCCTTTATCGACAAACTATGTTTTACAAGGGACTTAATCATACGCTTTGTTGTGTGGTTATGACACTTACTGAGTGAGCCAGACTGGAAAGTTTTGTGTACCAAAACTCACGTGACTGCTGCTTGCCATAAGAGTTTCATATTTTGCTTTCTATATATGCTTATGTAGTATCAACTAGCATTGAGATTCTGACTGTGAATACTTTATTTCTTTTTTAACATATACTGTTGTTGTAACCTTTATTCAAACATACATTTTTCGTATTTGCAGTGAAGAATCAAACAAAATTTAAGGTTGTCCCTGTGAGTATGTTGCTTAGCTTCTTCATTCAGTTCCTATCTTGAGTCGGCCCCCCCTGGCCTGAAATCCTGGCTACGCCACTGCACCTACTTGAACTTGATGAGCAACAAGTGTCTGCAAATAATCTTCAGATGCACCTAGGCTAACAGATGAGGTTTATCTTGTTTTATTGAGAGTAACCAACCATTTTAAGTGCTCGAATTTTGGATCAAGAACTATATCATCACTTCCTGAACCCTGAAGGTGGCTTGCATCGTTTTAAATAACAAGAAAAGGGAGTGTGAATACTGTCATATCTTTGCTTGCAAGCAGAAAGTACATCTGGTTCATGTATACCCTTGCTGGTTTACAAAGCAGCAATCTTCTTCCATTAATTTATTTGTAGTTTCTTATCTTTGAACTGTGCGCTGCTTCTGTTATAGAGGCAAGGGAATTCCTTGATAATTTCCATAAATGCTGTGTCCTCGCCATTCTTGGACTTCATTGCCAGAGCATTCAGATAACTTTCATTGGATGCTATGTTGTTGTGGGAACCACTGAGTATTTTGATAAAATACACAACAACAGTAACTCCAAGAATTGATAGCATATTTAATTTATTTGATGTTTTGACTAGGCTTTAGTCATCTTCAGGAGTGGTGCTGGCTAACAGGTGGGGTCTATTTATATAAGTAGACCCCACCTGTTAGCCAGCAGCACTCCTGAAGATGACTAAAGCCTAGTCAAAACATCAAATAAATTAAATATGCTATCGATTTTTTGAGTTACCGTTGTTGTGTATGCTATGTTGTGTTTTGGCATTTGGGAATCGCAGGAGAAAATGAGGCTTGGTAACGAACTCATACGTCCAAAAGTATCCCTGATTGTCCCAGACAAACGGAATTCATGTTCCCACTCATTGTCGACCACCTGGGATGCCTTTTTCAAATAGAAATGATTCCAATCAGATCGGCAACTGGCTGGGACGCTGATCCAGCCATGTTCATACTTGTTGTAACAATCGCCGATGGGAAAAATTCCCGATTATTATGACAAGTGTGAACCAGGCTTTAGGTGCCATACTAAGTCAAGTAGCATCCTGTCACATGCTAGTAGGAAACTATATCCACCACAGAGAAGGAATGATTAGCAATAGTTTGGGTGGTGGAATTTAGCTATTATTTGTATGGTAGAATGTTTATTCTTGAGATAGATCATGATCTCTTGGTATAGTTACACAAATAAGCGGAAATAGTAGAAAACTTCGGTGGAGATTAACCTTACAAGAATGACATTATCCTGCAACACAAGAGAGGGAGTGAGCATGTGAATGTGGATGCCTTGAGTAGAGTAAGATGTAAAAAAAGACTCAAATATTTTTGGCAAGGGTGGGATACGAATCTCCCTTTCAGGTTTGTCCACAAAGTATATCATACATCACTTGAAGACCAATAAGTAAAAATTTCGAAATTAAGGTTAATACTAAAGTAATAGTATTAGTCTGAAAGGGGTAGGTGAGACAATTTGAAGGACAATTTACTTTATTAAGTTAGATAATCCTCTTGAGCTGTGATGGATGCTTTGAATATGTAAATTTAAAAGGAAGAGTATAAGAGGACCAAACTGAAGTTGTCAAGGGTCCTTGTTATATGGCAAGTGAAAGACCAGTTAAATATCTACCTATGCTAGATGAGACACACACAAATTTGTTGGCCAGCCAGTATTAATAACATCTAGTGGGGAGTGAAGATGGTGGAATAGTGTTGGAGTTCAACAGGCTCAAGTTAGTCAGGGGATTTCGTGATTTGTCAACATGGTAGTGGTCAGCTGACAGACCGGCAGTTATTTCCTGCCAGATAACCTTAGCTCGACTTCTTCAGAAGTGGGTTAAATTTAACTGGGCATGGATCAGTGAAGAAAGAATGTTCAAGAACTTTAGGGGCCAGAAATTAAGATTTCCAATGAGGTTTTGTAAGTTAGAAGTAAATTATTATGCATTAGAAGTCGGCCAGTCTGATATTAAAGGATTTCTCGAAATTGCATTATCTGAGGTCTGTTGTCTTTGTGACAGCTGTAGGAAGGAAAAACCCTTACCAACCGGCAATAGTGGCAATGCTGTCATGACCAGAACAGTTGTCTACCCATTTTATTAAAAATGACTAAGGGAATCATATGACAAGAGTAAGGTTTGCTGGTGCAAAAGATCACTTTGATCATTGTAGTCTGTTAATTGGGGACCTTCATCTTACTCCAGGGAGTTACAAAATAACCATGCTGATCAAATGACAAGTTTATGGTAATTCAATGATGTTGGTTGACCTGGGCATTGTCATTGGATCGGTGGTGCTCTCCTGCTGCTTTCAAAACTGCTAAAAATAGCAGTTTTGCATATTTAGTGTATACCATACTAAAACTGTCAATATTATATAATTTTTTTTTGTATGTATACTACAAGCTCTACAAGTTCAATCAATTCATGATATTGACAAACTTTTCAGAGAATAATTTGCAAGAAAGAATATTACACTTTGAAGTACATGATTCTTATTTGAAGTAGGAAAAGGTTAAGGCAGATTTCCACTCTTTGCTTTTTGTTACATGATTGCTTGAGAGTTTCATTTCCCATCAAATTATGTCGGATGCCAAAATCAAAATCCAGAGGTAAACAAAAATGGCTGCTGTCAATCATACACAATTTCTTTGAATAAGACTTTCTTTTTTGTTGTTGTGACAAATGGGGTTAAGAAGGAATCAATATAAAAAGAAGGAACACAAATTGCTGTTTGACTATGAATATTTTCAAATGAGTCACAGCAAATTTGAGCATTTGTTGTTGTGGGTAGTACCTTACAAAGAAGTGTGGCTTCCCCAGCTGAGTGACTATGTGTAACATTACAATACCTATACACTGGTGATGCACAGATTAGAATTGCATGTAGTTATTGCATTAGTCCCTCTGTTGTAGGTAAAATAAACATACAAGTCAAGTTATCTGGAATGTATTATCAGAAAGAAATTATGTGAACCCACCTCAGGATGAAAGGAGCTGGCTGGAAGTTGCATTAGTTCAATCAATGGAAAGCATGTTGTCATACAAGCTCCTTCTACAAAGCGATTCAGAATATTTCCATTACAAGAAATGTCACAATATTGTCTTATTAGCAGTGTGTAATGCTAACTAGGAGTTTACTTTATTAGATGTGGACTACTGACTTCTGTATTAGGGGCTTGCTCTGAAACGTTGGAGAAGAAATAAAGATTTTTAAATGAGTTTTTTTATGGTTATTTTATGAAGTTTAAACTCGGGAACTGTATTGGCTATCTGGTTTTTATATATACATATACATATACATATACATATACATACACATATACATACATATATACATACAGTATGAACAGTAAACTTGGCTATACAATCAACAACAGTTTACTTAACATTCCTAAGGCTGAACACAGTGATAAATTATTCCCTTATGTTTTTATAGCAGATGATGCTTTCTCTTTGGAAAGGTATATGGATGACCAATAATAGCAAAAGTAAAAACAGTTAACATAATAGAAGCAACTGTTTCCTTACACTATTTCCTGTACAGACCAGCATTCTTTTATTATTATTTGATTAATTGTTGTGGTCATAAATTAGTTTCAGGGTGAACCTCATCTTGATTTGTAAACAATAACGGTAAATCTTGATTAATCTGCCAACATTAAAATCTGTTAGTAATGACTATATATTACAGAATGTAATGTACTGTCTAACAGTCTTCTTTCAAGTTCTTAGTGCTATACACAGATGAGAGCTATGTATCTTTAAATTTATTGTTTTGATTCATGGTATTTCCAATGAATATTAAATATAAGGATGAAAAATTGTTTGGTAAAGGATAACTTGAATATAGCACTCATTACAGTTTCAATTCCTGATATTATAAACTCTCAATGACATACAAACATTGAAGGAGTGCTGTAAAAGTAACTTATGATCCGAATATTTCAACCAAAAATCCTGGACAAGTACTGCCAAAGCATAATTTTTCAATTCAACATAACTCAACGTAGTGAATCCTATAAAATCTAACAATAGATCAAGTAGACTTCCAAAAGCTCACAATGCAACTATTTGAGGCCGTTTGTCTAAATGACTCTGTCACATAATGGGAGATAAATCTCCTATCTAATAGCTAATAATTTGAGTCCCTCCGTCTTACGTCCAAAAATTCATCAGTTGGTCCTTAATATACCTATCATCTTTTCCAAACACTTCTCCAATCTTCACCCATGTATTTCTTCTTTTATTTTACTCTTTGTATGCCCTGCAACTCATGTTCCATAAGCTTGGCTTATTTCTAACAAAGTCGATGAATTCCTCCCCACCAAACTCCCTATGAGCATATACACTAGTAAATCATAAGGTTAAGGGTGTGGTAGTCAGTTGGTGGTTTACAGCAAAATTCTCTTGCCCTTGAAGCTGAAAGAGACTTCTGAACATAATACTTTTCTTGCTGTTCAGCACCATAGCTTGCTGTAGAACAGCAAGCAACTTCTGCAAGTGGTTATCACTGTCGTCTACCATGTTCAAATTGTTTGGTTCATGCAATTTCATTGCTTCATCTTCTACTCTAAGTAGCATGTGTTTCTGATTTTTTTTTTTTTTTTCAAGCAAGAGCTTCACTATGCATGTGCAAAAAATGGAAATACAATCTTACCCTGAATGAAATTCTGATGTGCTGGTACTAAACTAAAGCTTTGCTCAAGGTAAATATTAAAAAAATCCAACTCCATAATATCAGAATGGCTCAAAATCACCTAACTTTGACTGCAAGACAAATATTAAGTTCAAAATTATGTTCATTCAGTAGCAGAATGGGAAGTAAGAGGACTAACCAGTGGCAAAATGAATAAATCCAAAATCAACACAGCCCAGGAGCAGAATGGCTGGCAGGAATGTTGAGTTAAAAATTGATTTAGTCCATCAGACATGAGACTAGTACGAAGGCTAATAAATCCAAAATTGGCCTTAAATCAACGAAAGCTGAATTGATTTTCTGAAAGTAGGTAGTTTTTCCTTAATTAACCAAATAATTGTCTACATAGAAGTTGTTGCATAATTTTTGCTTACAGCAGTCAACACTGAAATAGGTCTATAATTACCCAGCAAATTTCAATGGCCATTTTCCATTCACCAGGGAAGATATTAAGTGTGATAGATTGGTTAAAAATATGTGAGTGAACTTGATAGAGAAGGTGATGCTATCTTATCAAGGCCATTGGCTAACCAGTAAGACGTGATAAATGTCATTTATAGTAACTGGCTTAAATGTAGTAAATTCAGAGTCAATGTTTTTGATGTGTCAATCTTATCAGCAAAATCAGGCCGAATATTTGAAAAATAGTCATTAAAGCTTCTGCAATATGTTAGAGGTTTGTTACATTAATCCAAGGTATAGTTAATTTAATATGGTAGATTTTTGTTTCTTACCAAGAAAAATGTTTGTTTTTTATGCCTCCTTTGGATTGAATTTCTGAACAGCAATTCTTTTGGAATAGAAATCTGTCTTTGCCTTTCTCAATTCTATATTTGTTATAATGGCTTTTCTTTTCAATTTATCCCTGGTGTTCATTAGCATTTTAATATTCCTCAGTGCATTTTTTAAGGAATTATAACTACTGGGGCAAAGTATGTAAGGGGGCTCTTTTCCCCATGCAATTTACCGGTTTTAGTATACAGTACTGTACACTAAGACCATTCTTTCTGACTTTTGTTTCATAGACAGATAACAGTTATTCTAACAATAGTTTTTCTATGCCTTGACTTTGCTTGTCAGTCTAAGATTTCAAATAACAGGAATAAAATGTTATAAAAATAATGAAACCCCAATTCTGGAAAAGTTCATTGCTTGGTTCTCTGTTGTGCCTCCCTTTTCCATTTAGTAACACATGCATGATCGAGGTTCTTGTCTGTGGTTTTAGTGATGCTCTTCCAGGTGCCTTGACATTGTTAAAGTGAGAAACAGCCCTCTCAGTTGCCATGCTGTATTGAACTTTTTGAGAAGTCTACAGCTGACTCATGCATTTTCTTGAATATCGACAGAATCAATTTTGCTCATGATTGACAGACAACTGCTTGAAGTAATGAACTATATAGGTGACTTTTGATCTTCCTCTGATCAAGAAAATTGATGGCAGACTACATCATTTCAACCCTCACTGCACTGTCTTCCCTGTCTGTTGTGGTGACATATTTATTTCTCACATCAGTTTTATGACTGCAACCTTCAAGCTCTTTCAGGTAGTTCTCTTCTTTTCCACCAGGCACAGGCATCTCTTTCATGACATTGAGGTTGACAATGGCAGCATTTCTGCAGATTCTTGAATTTGTTGCAAAGATCGACCATTAGCCCAAAACCTTTGGTGGTAAATCCTAAATCAAAAAACTAACTTGTGTTAACAATAACAATTCAAAACCCAAGAGGATAGTACCATTTATTTACCTGTTGTGTGTCTTTCTTCCATTTTCGTAGAAATCCTTGTGCCACTGTTTTTTCTGTTCGGTCTGTTTCAATAGTCCCATACTTTTGTGGCTACTTCAAGGTTATTCAGCACAGCCTTTAAAACATTTAACATGTGTTCCGCAAATTGTATGTCAAAGTGCTTTGGTAATGTGAGACATTTGGGATCCTCTGGTCAAAGCATCACAAATAGGTTTAACCATTTGAATGACCTAAAATAAATGTCTTAGCAGCTAAATGACGAGCACTGGAAATGTTGTGCGAAAATTTACTCTTTTGTATTTATGTATTTCCCTGGTTACATACATTTTTAATTCCCTACCACTTGTCTAAAATAATTTTAGGTTCATGAATTTCTTTCTAAAATGAAAAAACTATACATTGTGAAGCAACTTTGTTTGCCAAAGGGATGTTCTAAAGAATGTTGTCATTGCGAGAACATTGGACATCCAAATTGACAATTTAAAAACCTGAGACTACAGATTCTAAAGGTAAATCTTAGTGATGGCAAACACACCATATGGCCAGGATTTCTTTTCCAGTGTGTTCTTTTAATAGCTTCCACAACCCATCATTCTTTCCTGTGTTGGCATTCTCCTCATCGGTCATTACACCTACTAGTTTTGTCTCAACTTTAATGTTTAAACAAGACACAAAGGCATTGAGCAGTCCAGCCCCCCCCCCAAAAAAAACTGTATTAACACTTACCTTGCTGTTATGAATTTAGAATCAACTTGCTGTCTGTCTGCACTGCCATTAATTTGCACAGAATAAGAAAGACAATCTTTCAATAATTCTGATCTTTTCTTCATCTCTTGCTGACCAATGATATCTCTCATTTCTGCATATGTTACAAGATCCCAGACAGAATGATGTTACAATGTGATATTTTGACTTTATTTCAAAGTCATCTTCAGACAGAATGAATAACTGTCTGAAGATGACTTTGAAATAAAGTCGAAATATCACAGTTACTAGATCCTTGTAGTGATATAAAGAGCCAGGATGGTTGAAAGGAACAAACTCTGAATCCCATCTTTCATTTCCAAAGACACACAATAAATTGTTACTGTGTTTAATCGCTGAAGATCTTGATGGCCAGCTTCTGGCACTGAGAGTTTTAACACTGTGATGTTCACTCTCTAGACTGACTTTTAATATCCGGTTGACGCATTTCCGGAACGTAAAATAAACATTACGTCTCCTTCCTCCTAGTTACAAACTCTCTATATAAATCAAACAATGACAAACAGTTGCAACAGTAAAATAAATCAATAAACTTAATGACTGTCCAAGAGACTTAATTGCTCAATTTGAGTCTGAATCAAATATGAACTGAATATGCATGAGCAAGGTATTTTAGTTCAAATATCACATTGTCATGGCTCATAATTTAAACTAACTTTAAGTCTATAAGTCAAGAATCTTGCGAGGAGTTCGTTTCCAGGTGGATCTTCACAATGGTGGTTGGCCATCAGGATGAGGAACCTGAGCCTGACCTGAAACTGGATTACTTGAATTTGGCAGATCGGCTTGGACATTAGGAATACTCACAGATTTCGATGATGCAGTATCAGGGACATTCAAACAAGGGGGCGCAGCTGGCGACTCTTGTGTGGATTCTTTGTCTACTGGAGAACCAAAGCCATTGTTCTGAGACTCATTATTGTCACGATCGATGACTGGTTGGTTCAGACTCTTGAAGAATGAGGAATTTCTTGTAATCATGCGATTTTCATTTTCAGCTGTGATCATATTGCCCTTCCTGCCCACAACAGTCATGGGATTAGGATCATAAACAGGTGTGCCTTTCGATACAGTAAATGGCCTCTTGACCAGGACAGTTTCACCAAGGGAGATAGCGCATTGTTTCAAATAGGTCTTGCTGTCAGCATGACCTTTGATCTTACTTTTCTGTGAACAATCATATTTGTGGATGATCTCAGATACGGGGTCTACATGGCTGACTTGCAGTAGCTTGTTACGGACCGGACGTTTCAATAACAATACAGCAGGGGCAATACCAGTAGTTGCGTGAGATGTGGTATGGTTATTGCTTGCAGTTCCTTTCTCCAATTTCTCCCTTCTGCTTTGGCTGCTTTGATGCACTTCTTCAGGGTTTTCACAAACCTCTCAACCTCTCCATTGGCCCTTGGCCAGAGCAGAGTAACTTTGCGATGTTTAAAACCAAGTATATGAGCGAATTTAGCAAACTCTTCTCCATTGAATGGTGGACCATTATCTGATTTAACCACACGGGGAGTTCCAAATGTAGCAAACTGCTGATCTAGTTTGGGTATGACAGCACCAGCAGATGTTCATGATACTGGTTCTATAAACAGGAACCTTGAGTAGTCATCAATCAACAGGAACAGGGTTTCACCATCCACATTCGTGAAGTTGGCACTCACTTCATCAAAAGGGTTGTCAGGTAGTACAGACATTTGAAGAGGTTCTCTAGTATAGATTGGGGTCACCACTTGACACAGTAAACAGGCCTTAATCTTTGTTTCCACCATCTTGTCCATGCATGGGAACCAGACCTTTTCTCGCAGGAGGGCCTTTGTCTTTACTATGCCCAAATGGCCTTCATGGGTGATGTCAACGATTCGTTTTTGCAATACAGCAGATACCACAAGGCAATCAGATTTCAGCAAGACAGTTTCTGTGCAAGTTAGTTGCTCTTTTACTTGTTCATAGTGTGACAGTTTCAGATAGTGATACATCAGGGGGGGGCTTTGTGCCAGCAACCAGATTTGACCGCAGACATGACAGCTTGAGGTGTCATGTCCTTTGCAATTGCAGACTCTATCTCAGATGTGATGGCTTTTGGTACAGCATTCTTTGCGACGAAAGAGATGTGTTCCTCAGATTCAATTTCATAGTTGTGGGATTCTAGATCTGCAACTGGGTGTCTTGAAGCGTAGTTGGCTGGGTTTGAACCAACAGGGCGATATTCTACAGTGAAGCGGTAATGCTGTAGCTCTATGAGCCAGTGTTCCATCCTGGCAGATGGTTTTGAAGATGGATTATTGAACACAGCTACAAGAGGCTTGTGATCGGTGATGACCTTGAAATCTTTCATATATAAATAGGTGAAAGCATTTTATTGCCCAATAGATTGACAGAGCTTCACGATCAATCTGTGGATACCTCATTTGAGTGGGAGTAAGCGAACAACTGGCATAGTGCAGCGGTGTCACTTCTTTGGTTGACTCATCTTCTTGAGTCAGAACCGCACCTAGACCAACGGGATTACCATCAACAAAGACGGAAGTTGGTTTCTTAGGGTCAAAGTATCCAAGGATAGTCTTGGTAGATAATGCCGATTTTAGTCTTTCAAATGATGATTGTTCTTCTTGAGTCCACTGCCACTTTACTCCATCACAAGTAAGCTGTCAAAGAGGTCTGGTAATCACTGCTAAGTCCTTGATGAACCTTGAGCAGAATGCGGCAGAGCTAAGGAGGCTTCGTACTTCTGATACATTAGTTGGTGGAGTAACGTTTTGAAGAGCTTCAACTTTTCTTGGATCAGGTGACATGCCCTTTTCCGAGAACACATGACCAAAGAAAAGCATGGTGGAAATGCAAAATTGACATTTAGGCAAATTGATTGTCAGCCCATTCTCATGTAGTTTGTGGAACACTTGTCTCAGATGTCCGTCATGGATTTCGTTGTCTATACCACCAATGTAGATGTCATCACTGATATTTTTGACACAGGGTATGCCATGGATTGCATCACTCACTTTCTTTTGGAAGATTTCTGCAGCACACGAAAGACCAAAGTTGAGACGTTTGTATCGGTATAACCCAATATGAGTGGAGAATGTGGTCAGCGGTCTTGAGTCAGGGTGGAGCAGGATCTGGTGGTACCCTTGGTTCAAATCAATCTTACTGAACACTTTACAGCCATTTAGATCAGACAGTACATCATCAATGGTGGGAATAATGTGCCGTTCCCTGACTATAGCTTTGTTTAGGGAGCACATATCGACACAGATTCTGATTTTGTTTTGCTTCTGGGGCTTGGGTACAACAACAATAGGCAAAACCCAAGGGGTTGGGCCTTCAGCATGTTCAATGATGCCATCACACTCAAGCTGTCTTAGTTTCTCTTCTACTTGCTTCCTGACATGAAATGGGATGCAACGGTGCGGTAGTGCCACTGGCATGATAGATTCATCTACATGTATACGTAGTGGTTCACCTTTGTATTTGCCCATTCCATTACTTAGACTAGGAAAGTCCTTGAGGAAGTCTGGGGTACCAGGTGGCAGATTTGTAGGTTATTCAACCGTGCTAACAGCTCTGATGAGATTTAATTTCTGTGATGTTATCCAGCTAAGTATAGAACCTGACGAGCCCTTTGTAACGTAGAATGTTTCTTCTGATGAGCAGTGGTCACTAACAATGTTGGTCCGGGATTTGCCACAGAGGTCTAGCAGTTTGGTAGACATGTATGGATACACTTTGGCGTTTGTGTCTGTCAGTTGTGGTTTTGGTTTCAGACTATCAAAATCCCTCTTGCTTAAAATATTCACTGTTGACCCAGAATCTGCCTTTATATGAACAGGTGTCTCCATAATTCTGACTTGGAAGGTAGGTTTGGCAGTTTGGGGTTCCTGTGTGCCGATGTTAAAGATATACTCTTCACTGTCATCACTATCAGCACCACGTAGAGTTGAAGTTTCACCACCAGCGGGATCTTCGATGTCCACCGATCTGGTGCAGTGTTTGCCTTTTGACAGTTTTCTTGGGTGAGCAGATTTTGAACAGTTGTTGGGCTTGCTGCAACAAACTTTAGAGAAATTATTCATTTTACCACAGTTCAGACATTGTTTGCCTTGAGCAGGGCAATTCCCTTGATGCGGATAATTTCCACCTCACAAGCCACATTTCGTGCTCTGAGAAACAGTCTTTGGTTTGCTTTGATGGCTGCTTACTTTATTACGACCATAACCCACTGCATGTGATTGTTGTTTTCCCATCTCAGTGGTTTGTTTGTCAGCAGTTTCCATGGCACGAGCGGTCTTCAGCAGGTTTTCCAGACTGAGGTTTTGTTCAATAGCTTTACGTCTCAGACGAAGCAATGAAGTGCCTTGAATTATCTGCCATTTAATTTTGAGCTCAATATCCGTGAATTCACATTTGCGTGCTAGCAACCGAAGACATGTGTAAAACTTGGTAATATTTTCACCTGACCTTTGTGTTTCCTGACGAAAGACGTAGACATGGTGATCAATACACTTCTGAGGTTCAAAGTAATTAGTAAGCGCTTTGATGGTAGTTTTATACTCGTCACTTCCTTCTGTCGGTTCTGGTATTGTAAGAGTTTCAAAGACATCGCAAGTTTCCTCTCCTACATAGTGTAGTAACATTGCTTTCTTTTGACACGCTCGGGTAATGTTCATTGCTGTAAACATGTTGTTCAAACATTTAACGTATTTCTCGAAACAGATAGGTGCTGTGTCCCTCGGTTGGAGTTCAAATTCGGGAAAAGTCGGTAATTTCATCGTTGCAGTCATGGTAGAAGCATGTCATCATATCCTCGTCGCCATTTGTGATGTTCACTCTTGAGACTGACTTTTAATATCCGGTTGATGCATTTCCAGAACGTAAAATAAACATTACAAACACTACAGTCATTGTATGCATCAACTGCCAGGCATAAAAGAAATTCCACTCTCAGGTTTGTAATTTTTCATCACTTTTACCCAATGATGACTGTCCAAAGTGTTATTCCATACTTTATCAAGCTGCTTTAGATGCAGGTGATAAATGGTCTACAACCCAACATAGTGTCTTTCCCATCAACACAAATTCCACTTGCAAGAGGTATTTGTTCATTGTTGGCAAACCTCCTCACCTCTAACTCATACTTGCTACATAATAAGCATTTCATCACAAGTCTTTGCTGTTTGTCTTTAACCTCTCTTGTTACCTCTAAACAGTCCTCAGATAAGAGCAGCCAGTTAATCTCTACTTTTTTGCCTTTATACCAACAACTGATGTCAAAGTACCTTGTGGGCTTTGCCATCTGATATATCATTCTGATTACCCTCTAAACTGACATCACTTTCTGTTGCAAAAAAAGTTAGCAAGAATTTTTGAACTGCAGCTGATGCAGCTTCTACCAAAGATTTCCCCTTGTTCCCCATAACCACTTTTCTCTTTCCTTTTCATTTTCAGCTTCTAGGTAATGAAACTAAAATACAGTAAAGCAGTATATCAACTGACCTAAGAAGTTATGGTTTATTACAAATAATATTCAGCATTTCAATTGATTAAACTCAAGGTTATAGGTATTTTTGGTGAAGGAAAATTTTAATTGATAAATGATATACACTTAGAAGTTTTGGATGACTGAATCAAAATCATAATATACATCCATAAATCAGTGTGGATAGCGAACTAAACCAATGACTTAAAAATGCCTTGTATATATATTAAAGTGACAAAACTCAAAAATCTGCACAGAAAGCCACTGAGGACCAAGAAGCTGCTTTTATGATATGTTAAACAGCAGAAATGTTATAGTAATAGAACAACTTACCTCTCTCTCCAAGATAGGTCCAACTCACTGTCAGCACCTTTGTTGTGTGTGTCCTCGTGCATCTCATTAATTCAAATGCTGCCATGTTCTTAGCTAAATCAAAGCCTAAATTTTTTGACCATCTGAGTGTTTTGTAGTCTTGGTATTATCAAATTAAGGTGGCTAGAAGAAACATGCGAAGGTTAGAAGGATTTTAGTGTAGTCAAATCCATTCAATGGACTTAAAGTTCCTTCTGAGAGTATTCAGTAAATTGTGGAGTAAATTATTGTGTTTTTAGCTTACCAAGCAAGTATATATTGGCAGATCAAAACAGCTGATTTCAATACATCATCTGAAAACAATTGGACGATTATGTCTGTTAAAGAGACTGAAAAAAGAAAAAAAAACGTCAAGGAGCGAAACAACTGCAGGAACATCTAACCTGATGGAGCTAACTTCAAATATTCCCAGCAACTTTGCCTCCACATCAATATTATAGAACATGGGGGTACCAGGACACTTTTTACACAGACTTTGGAAACCAACTTACAGCCCAAGAAATTTACCTACCAACCTCGATTTCATAAAGAAGAACAAATGGGGTAGGCGAAGCGAATTTTCATCTAACTCAAATGTCAAATATGACACTGTCCAAAGCATTCATTATCATTATTCTTAAAGTAAATCAATCCTTTGGAAGGGTTTCCAAGCTCTGGTGGTAGTTTTATATATGATGATCCATTTAAAGGCTTTTATTTTACGATGTTTATATAATCCTTATCAATTGATTCAACAGTCCAACCAGAACCTTCTGATAACCAAATGTCAATGATATTTAATATCTCTTGTTTTGATGTTTTTATACTTTCATTTATTTTATTTTTGCTTTACTGTTGAAATAGGCTGTTTTTAATGTTGTTTTAGACTCATTATTGCTGATGACGGGCTTTTTTAATGTTTCAATGTGTTTGATTCCTTTCATTTCATCCAGTTGTTTATTTAAAATGTGTTCAACAATATACATAGTGCTATTTAGTTGTATTAACGGGTCATTTTTTATTGATGATTGTGATTTCAAATGATTTTGTATAATTTTTTTAATGCTTTTCTTGATTGAGACCATAACTTATAATCTATTTTTTTTTCTCTATTATAGGTTTGTTGATGACCTTTCTTTTAAGACCTGTTCTTTTTGTGATTAGTTTTTTGATGGGTTTCTTGACCACACTGATCACTTTAGATCTTTTGACAGAAACCCTTTTGATGGTTTTAGATATTTCAGCCTTGAGTTGAGATTGAAGATCAGCAATCTGTCTTCTTATAAAGTCTATATTACTCAGCATGAAAGTTTTCTACATACTATACTATATGGAAAGTTAAAATTCTTTAAGCCAAAACACACTTATTATTTTGAAAGGCTTTTTACGTTTTTCGGTTCTCAGATGTTTGCTTTTACTTGCCATATGATATATATGGTCACAGACATTACAATAAAAAGGGTTTCTTTTCATATCCATTATTTGCTAGTTTTCTTTCTACTTTGGTGAAGTATTTTTTAGGGCTACCATGACCTCATTTGGGTTTAACAACATTATTAGTTTCAGTCATTCTATATATATATATATATACAATAATATTCAAGTGAAAAACGCATTTAATTTTTTATCCTGTATATTCTATAGAATTGTCATTCTCTTCATCACAATCATCTATAAACATCTGAATCTGAAGAGTCATGTGACTGTTTCAGCTTGGGGATCTATTGGCATGATTTCTACATACTGTGTGTATAGAAAACAATTTTTAAGTGATGAACATGATTATTAAAGATTGATGTACTTAAGCATATATTGAAAGCACCAAGTGATCGCATCCATGTAAAATTCCATGTCAAAATGTTTTATTATTTCGTCAAAAAGTTCATCACGTACAATGTGATCTAGCCACTTTTCTTTACCAAGACTATAAAGTTTGTGAGCTAATAAGTAGAAAGTGTTGAACAGTATTTTATGTATTCTTCTTTTATATGGTTTCCAATATGCTCTGATAGTAAAGTCATTCTTTTCATCAACCTCTTGTAACCATCTTAAAACCAGTTTGTCGAAAATACCAACAAGACCTATTTTTTGGAGCACACAAGTTTTAAATTATAGTTAAGGCATGAACAGACGTTTGATAAATAAGGGCAAGGAGTGAGTTTGATATATTTGACCTCTTTAAAGCATTTTTTTTTTTTTAAGATACAGTTATCTTGATCATTAATATATTTAAAATAATCACCCAATTCTTTACTTATCCTTGTCCCCAAAGCACCAGCTTTATATTTGACTGCACTCTGAAGTCTTATCATCCTTGCTTCTGTTGATTCATCCGATAAATTTTTCATTTTTATTTTATATAGAAGGTCTTTGTCATTTTGCAATTCAAAATAATCATATGCAATTATGATATGTTTTTCCAACTCTTTTATTTTTGACAGTATGATTTCTATATACCAGGTAAAAAAAAAATAATATTTAATGGATTAACATATTTATTGATTTTTTCTTCCACTTCAAATAATAGGGACATTTGCAGTTTTTGTCCCAGCCTAATGATGGGTAGACATAACCAAATAGTCTGTCATCAAATGCATCCCTTGTTTCACTATGTGTTAAGTCAGTGGGTTTCTTTATTAGTTTTGCACCTACCCTACTGGCTAACCTAATAATGTAGTAGTCGTATCTGGATACGTTTTTATTAATCATTTTGTATTTAATCATTATTTCAATGACCTCCATAAAATCAGATACAATAGAACTACAATGATTGGCGTTTACGTATTGTTCTACTGTACATGTGATGTGTCTACTTCTGATATATCAGGACTTCTTCCTATTTAGCCAGATGTTTTCAACCCATTCTGGTATCATCTCATAGTCTCCTACCAACATTCTATTGATACATTCATATTCATTTCCACACTAGTTACTATCCATGTTCCTACTAAATATTGAAAATATGGCTTCTTAAGATTCCACTTAGCATTGTTTTTAGTTGTTATATTTAGTGGGGGAAGATTACTCATGAAATAGTCTGTTATTTACATATATTTTGAATTGGTTACTTGGTAAGGTAATACATATTCAACAGGGAAATTATTGCAACAGTATTCCTTTCCGTAAAAACCCACGTCTTCTACCCTTTGGTAATACCTGAATTGTCCCACCTCATTTCCATATTTTTGGGAAAGCATCATCACTAGGGTGTTTAGGAATCCAAGATATGGATTGTAACCAAACTCAGAAACAAGCATTCACACCAACGAGAACAGCTAAGCTCTTTTGACCATGAAAACGATGACAGGCCAAAATTTGGATGCATATTCAATATGTTGGTAAACGAGGAGAATCTCTTGTCAAAAAATGCATAAAGAAAATCCTGTGTAACCTGACACAATCTGTCAACTTTATGGTCATTTATGAAAACAAAAAAATCGCTTACTTTCTTCTGAATAAAGACAAAATCCCTAAAGTATGAAAGTCGAAAATTATCTACCAGTTTACATGTCCTGGTTGCTCAAATTCATGCATAGAAAAGACCGAGAGATGTTTAAAAAGCAGACTTTTCGAGCATTCCAATCAAACTAAAAGTGCTGTTGGACATCATTTCTATAACTGCGGAAATGTTCGGCATATTGTTGACATGGATCATCTCTTTGGTCGCCTTAATGACAAAACAACTGACTCAGACTATGTTTCTATTTTTATTTCTAATCTTATCATCAATAACTCTCGAATAGTTCACTCTCCCAATTCTCAAACATCTAACTTTCTTTTATTTCTTGAAGCTCTTTATATTAAACATAAGTCACCTGCATTGAATACAGGTCTCAAAGCCAGCAAAAAAACTTATGCTTTTTCCTTAATTCTCATCTGGTTGTCTTTCTTCCTGTCACAACACGTACACACCTCCACATAAATCACTCCTTGTCAGTTGCTGTTGGCTCAGATGTGAATTCCTCCCATATGATGTCACTGTAGACCTTATATAAGACATTGTGTATTTGTAATTAGTTAGTCTGACAATGATTTTGAAAATAAAATAAAATAAAATCGAAATATCACAAACTCATTTATTGTCTTGTTTCAATCCATATCTTGGATTTATCAAGATGCTCATTTCAAATTATGTTTTGTTTTATATTTTTTCAAACTGTCGGCTGGTATTGGTTTTAGGGTGTTTAGTCTGTGGAAGATTATGACCTTTGTTAGAATAAAGGTATTTAGTCATTGATTTATCACTAAGGAACATGTCGCTTTTTATATCCATGCTTAAAACATCAGAATTCTTGAAATATATAGCAGTTGACCCAAGTGTTCCATCCTGATTAATGTCCACTTCAAAATCGAATTTACTCAGATCAGCATTTGGATACTTTTTAATGAAATCAGCCTGCATTTCTGGTCTTTTTAATTTAGCATTTTCCATAGCTTTATCATAGTTCTTTCCATAGTAGTTTCTTAAAATTTGGTTCATATATAATATACTATATATTATACTTTGAAGAAAATTGCTGTGTTTATAGAAGACAATAGCAAAGAACTCATTCTCGATGAGTCATTAGTCGTAACTCAGGATTCATATACATGTATTTATGTAAAAACGGCTTCCATTTATTGGAATTATGTTTTTTTCTGGTTATAATGACACAGTTGTATATAGTTCCACAACTGTAAAATTTGGGCCAGGATATTGGACTTTTTATTTAATTAAAAAGAAATTAGAGGCACTCGATGGTAATTTAACAATTAATTCTAACACACACAATAATACTCGTACTGTAACAACTGATGCCAATCTACAGTTAAAGTGTTTATGAAACCAATCTTTTGCATATGATATTTTGGTATCATTTAAAAATTTAAAATGAGCTGAGTCCAATGGTTATTTTAGTTTTGTTCGTAAATGCTATAAATCCGAAAATATCTTCCTCCAAACACATCCAGGGCCTGAACCCAAGTTGCAGAAGATGATGATGTCGGTGGTTGTGTAGCGCATAGGTCGTTCGTGAACACATAGTACAAATTGTACAAATCAAAACATGTCTGATAGCAAGAATTCGTCGAGTAATTCCTTTGAATAAAGTAATTTTAGCCGGGAAAGTGATTCTGAAGAAAATCTGAGTTATTCTGTCGCCGGAGGAATGTACACACCTTATACTGGTGAGCCATTAGCTAAGTGCCAAAGAAGAGATGATGGGCATGGCGACAAGGGAGAAAAGGACAAAGATGGCTTGTTGCCATATGACTTAGAGCAATGATTTAGCAGGGAGTTATCTGTGGAAAGCTGGTAAGAATTTACATCGACATCTACATTTTTTTAATTTATGTATTTGATCTTGTATTTTTATTGCAAATGCAGGTGCTTATGTGGGAATTGCCAGGTGGAACATTTGATAAATGTTCGTGAATTTTGGTGTTGCTTTGAGGTGTTAGAAGCGACAGGAAAGTTTACATTCATGAGCAAAGATCGAGACTGTATTTTAAACCATGATGATTTCAGTCCTTTAACACATTGTACCGTACTTCTGCAGGCTGGGCCATTGTTACGAGACAAAAATGGCAGGTATTACAAGCAGAAGGAAAGATCGGATAATGCCGAAAACAAATGAGTGTGCTTGAAAATCAAAGACTTTCTTTATCAACTCGAATGTTTTGCTTTCTTTATTACCGGGCAAATCAGGCGAGTATATAACTGAGTATGTACCCAAAATATCTAGATTCCTGAGGGCAGTTTCATATCGTTGGTTGGCACGTTGGTTATTCAGTCGAATGGGATGGGAGAATACACAACCTCTGCCAGCTTGCGTGTATAACCACATAAGAAAAACATTCGTGACTTCAGAATCAAAAGGCTATGAGTCTGGAAAAGAACGTGCTGAAGCAGACGACTGAAATGCTAAAGGTAGAAATTTTTTATCACGCATTTTTAAATTGTAAATAGAGGGAAATATTTTATAAATATATACAAATTTTATCAAGGGCAATGCATTTTTGGATGGCCTCACATTGTTTTAAAACATTTTCTGCATTGCCTTGCTTTTTTCTTTTGGCTTGGCTCACTGCTGGTGGAAGCTTCTTGCTGAATTTCCTCCAAATGCGTTTGTTCAGCAGCTATATAAAAAAAAAAATCAGTGATCCTTTTACTGAAAAATTCATTATTATTATCTTTATTATTTAGGAGTGTACTTTGTTAGCATTACCTGGTGGAAAAAGTTCTGTTCTTGTTTGCTTTCTCTCATGATGGCATTTAATGGCTTCATCTTTGGAGCGCCTTTGAGGAAATTGGTGAGTCAGAGGTTCAGGGACCTTGGCACTGTATCGCTCTCTCACTGCTTCTCTCTGTGCTTTTGAAGTGCTGAACATTACCATTTTGATATCTGAAACATAACCTTAAAAGAAAATTTAGACTTTTAGCAGAGGTATCGTTTCCCCTTTCAAGAACAAGTTTTAAGGCCTTTTCAACTGTAGTCAGGACCATCAAAATGAACAGTAATCAATAATTACCATAGGTTGGTGGCTCAGCAACCTCCCTCACAACCTCATCTCCCAATTTGAACTTAGGATACACTACATTCACATAATTGGTGCCATCTCTGCTTTTCCTGATTTTTCTTCGCAGGTTTTCATTGAAGTGAACGCTAGCCAATATGTGCCTGTATTATCATAATTAATGTACAAATAAAATACTGGATTGGCTGTAACAATGGTTGTTAGATAAATCATAAAAACTTGATAATGACATTAAGAGACATCTCTAAATATTATGGCCTACTTACCTGCAGTATGTTCCAAGCCATGAGAAGCATAACATTTTGGAGTGCCACTGGTTTAATGTGGAGTGAAACCCCTCCAAGCAGCTAGTATCTGCATTTGGTGAGAGGTGTTTGATGCCATTTAGCAGGGTCTTCATCAAAATGTCATGCATCTTCTCATATGCTATTGTACCTAGAAAGCAACACCAAATGTAATTATGTAAGCTGAGATATGATATTGAAAGTGCCTGTTGTCAATAACTGTTGCTGGTTCACCTTTTTTATCCACTCCCGTGGCTCTATATCACCATGTGCACACTCGGTAAACAAACCATCAGGATGATCACTGTGGCAATCAGAGATGTGGCGGATCAAAGATTTCCATTTTGCCAGTATCATTGACTGGAACCCTTATTTAGTGGAGGTGGAACACCAGTATACATGGTTCTTAACTGCCTGAATCCAGTCTGCAATCAATTCACATCCCTTCTGTCTACTGGCAGCAAACATTTTCTTTGAAATATTTTTTGCTATGTGCCATTGGTCAAAATAATGAATTGTAGAGGGGTTCCATTCTCTTATGCATTTGGCAATCCCCTTATGCTGATCAGACACAAACACCTTTATCATGATGTGTCTCTCCTTCAAGTGAGAAAAACACAACTGAGCCCCTTTCAACTCCATAGCATTGCTATTTCCGGTTTGATTAGCCTAAAAATATTTAAATTAGAGCAAAATAACAATAAATTTTCATTTTTATACTTTTGAACAGATATAGTTTAACCTGAAAAAGTAAACAGTTAGGCTAAACACTGGTTTCAATGCACTTGTGCTATAACAACATCAGCACACTGAATATAGCTTGCAAAAGTAAACATATAATTTATATTTGGTTCTTTTTACAAATTTATTTTTTATTTTTTGACATAATTTAATCAAATAAGAACTCGGTTTAACATTTGAATCTGAACTGTTTATTATTTTGAAGCAATGTAAATTCTAAATCAAGCTTAAGACTATATATTCGATTCTAATTTTAACATTCAGGTTTTAACAAAAAACATCCCTAAAAGCCAGCAAGAAAAATATTCACTTGTAAAAGTTTTTATGATCAAACATACCTGTAACAGTTCGAAGGGTACAATTTCCATTTCTGGAAAAGTAAACATTATATATGCTCCATACTTTGTAGAATGTCCCATTGAGTCAAACCGCCCATCTCCAGAAAAAGCTATTTCATCCATATTTTTAATTTTGCTCAGTAGTGATGACTTGTATCATTCCCAATGTTCTAAAATAGTTGGGAAAAGGAACCTGTTTGGTGGTAAAAGTATGTCCTTATATTGTATGCACACAAGTTCATGTGCCTGAAAACCAGAAGAACCTTACTAATGGAAGCACCAGCCATGAGAGTTGAAAAGCTGAGGAGAATGTTTCCAGCGGGGTACCTTCCAAGTAAAACCAGATTTACAAGATGAGCAATGCTGGTTTACAGTAACCATGGTGCCATTATTTGGCATAGTTACTCCTGGCTTCTCAGCTTTACAATTATAACAGAAGATGGAGAAGAGCATTATCAGGCAACTGTAAAAAACAATAAATGTTGGCTCATCTTGAGGCAGGGCATCAGATTCCACACTGAAAATGAAAAAAAGAATTGTAAGCACTAACTATGCAAAGGTCTAAAAGGCCAATTTGTAATAAAGGTCATTCTAAAATATAGGGAGGCAGATCAGTTTCTAACCACAAAAGTGTAAAATAACAGCAGTTCTGTCTGAATAACAGCTCTCTCAACTTCTCTACCGGTTCAAAAAGTCAAAAATTTATTTACCTAATATTATTTTGGGATGCTGCTGTACCAGTACTGTCATCATCATCACCATACTCTTCATTTTCTGCTGTTTCCTCCAACACATTCCAATCTGGATCCTCATCCTCCTCACTTTCATCATCAACAAATTCCAAGTTAGGCTCATCTTTTTCTTCACCACTGTGCTCACTATCAAAATCACTTCTCACTATCAGAGGACAAACTGTCTTCTGCTGTGCATGCATTATTGAGCTTTGTCAATTGCTGTAAAACAGTAGTGACACAAATATGTTTCAGATTTTTTAAAATTAACATTGTACAATTATACAGTCTAAGCACGCATACCCACTGTAACTGTTTATTTAGTTTTCTCAAATGACGAACTTCTGTTTCCAAAATAGCCCGTCTTTGTTTTATTTTGCGGTGCGAGTCTTGCAGCTTTTCCAATTTGTCTGAATACTCATTGCATTTCTCACATGGCTTGACAGGAGCTTCGACTGGTGTGCGTGACAATGGTGATATAGCGTCTTCAATGGTGTCATTTTTGTCGCTACATACCATCACAGAAACGTTAGTTTCTCCAAACTCTTCCAAATTTTCTGTAGATTCCTGTCCTGCTGTTGGATAGGGTATTGCCTTATTTGAATCCCGCATTATCTCCGATGAAATGTAAATAAATTCACAGAATTCTAATCCAGAATTGTGTGACAGTGTACAAACCCAAAACAATATTGATTATTTCAAATGAATTTGAGAGCAAGCCGTGAAATTAAAACGCAAACTTCCTAGTCTATTTGGCATGTCAGGGCTTAATATCTATATGCTTTTTTATCATTCACACATATTCATAAGTATTTTACTCACCACACAGCACTCAGGCGATGACAAACCAACGTTCTGTGTCGAAACACCTGCACAATCGATCATCGGTACCGCGTCTTTTTTCAACCATCTTCTTGACTTAAATTGGGAAGCATTTTCTGTTTGCCCTAAATTCAAGTCAAGTCACTGCTCGAAACAGGAGGGTTTGAAATGAGCCGAACAAAGCACAGATGTTGCAGATGGTTTCCAATTAGCTCAATGTCGTTGGACAAAGCGCATCCATTGCTCTCAAAAACTCTTGTTCTGAGGAAATTTATGCATCAATATTCCCTGAGTTTTCGAACTGTTGTTACAGCTGACATTTTGAGGGCCTCCAGCTACACAATATTTACCTGAGACTCTTTTTTTTTCATTTGCATTTGCATGACACCTTTGCGCTCCATTGCTCATGCATATAGAAATACATAAGTGAACACAGAACTAAACAAGTACACAACCAGTGACGTCACATGCCCATTTGGTCGCACACAAAATGGCTGACAATTGTACGAGGACAATGCCTTCTTAGGGATGCAATTTTCCGCTACAAAGAATGGTTTATTGACCAAAAAATTTTTACTGTAGGCTCTTTAAGGTTTATACTGCATATTTAAAACAAAAAATGAAAACATAAAAGTTGGTTTCATAAACACTTTAAAAAGATTTGGCAAACCTCCCGGTTTTGACAATAACACAACAATCAATTCCAGGGCTTCAAAAACTAGTAGAACTATTGAAATAAATAGTTATTTAAGATATATTCAAATTAACTGTGATGCTGTTGATCGTACATGTAATATAGATGATGGAAAACGTAGTGCAACACTTTTAACTCTTCCAGTTACAACAAAAGAAACATTAAAAGGTTCTGTCAGTCATTATATTGACATTGAAAGTAAAATACCAATAGACAAAGGTGTTTATAATAAATTAAACTTTAATGTGTTTGGAAATAATAACAAAACTCAAATTAGATCAATACTATTGGAACTTTATATAATGTAAAATATATGGATATTGAATTAGAACAAGGGCTATGAGATATTTATTACAATCCTAAAACTGGTTAACAATCAGCTAAAAGATTATATCAAAAAGCATTAGATAAAGGTATCCCTGTAACTAGAAACCAAGTTAAATCATGGTTGAAATCACAAGACACTTATACCAGATACAAGCCAATTGTTAGAAAACATAAATTTAGACAAACCAAAGTTAACTATCTTGGTGAGCAGATACAGATGGATCTTGTTGATATGAGTTCATATAAAAACCAAAATAAAGGCTATTATTGGATACTAACAGCTATCGAAATTCTTAGTAGGTATTCATTTCCTGTACCAGTTTATAGAAAAGATACTAACATGACAAAAGCAGTCACAGAATTATTTAGACAGTTCAAAGAGAGATTTGGTGATTATCCTAAATTAGCACAATTTGATGATGGAAAAGAACTCTACTAGATAAACATGATATAAAATATTTCTCTACCAATAGTGACAAAAAGGCAGCTGTTGTGGAAGTCCTTTTACAGTAAAGGGACATATAATTGGATTGACATCTTAGATCAGTTAGTATATAATTACAATAATACCAAGCATAGCACTATCTTAATGAAACCAAAAGATGTAAATAAAAATGAGGATGAAGTTTGGACAACACTACATGGTCATTTATATGGAGACTTACCATTAACTAAGTTCAAAACTGGTGATACAGTTAGGAGGATATCCAAGTATAAAAGCATTTTCACAAAAGGTTATGAAGCCAATTTTACAGAAGAACTGTTTAAAATCACTAAGGTTATTTGCGGTGACCCAACTGTTTATGAAATAGAGAATCTAGAAGGTAAACCAATTATTGGGAAATTCTATGAAGTGAAGTTGTGAAGTGTTGATAAAAGGGATGTCTACTAAGAAAAAAAGTAAAAGGTAGAAAAATGGTTAGGTTATGATAGTAAACATAACAGTTGGATTCCTGAGAGTGATACACAAAATACAGAGCAATATACACAAATGGCGGAAGTAGAATTCGATGATTTTGAAACGCAAGATTCAGGCGAAAAAAACCCTGAATGTGATATGAATCATGGGCAGTTACTCGATGAATATGAAAGTGTAAGTGATCTATTATTAGATCATCAATATTTAGTAGACAACCCAAAGAAAAAGATAAAATATGAAAAAAGGTTTCATTACTTAGGCAAATTACTTTATAAAATGGAACAAGAGAAAAGGGTTGCTGAATCAACATTCACTAACAAGAAAAACCCCTTTGAGAGTACTAGTTGGATAGATGAAGATAAGAGTCATAGGGCAAAAGGGTACAAAGGATAGCACTAATAATTTTATGGAAAATG
Organism: Heliopora coerulea; assembly: GCA_030142905.1. NCBI lineage: Eukaryota > Metazoa > Cnidaria > Anthozoa > Scleralcyonacea > Helioporidae > Heliopora > Heliopora coerulea. The sequence goes on from JASJOG010000217.1 coordinate 412,266, forward strand.
AAAAAAATAGATGGATTCAAAATGATTTGGGGTGGGGGAACTAGGTCACTCCTTTAAATGAGGTGGGGCATGAGATTTTAAAGAATATTTCCTACTGCAGAGGCAGGACATCACCTGATTTTAAAACAATGAGTTACAAAGGTATTGATGTAATCAAAGTCAACACAACAAGAAACATCCCTTCAAGGAGACTTAACCAAAATACACCACAAGGTAAAGAGTTTGAAAGTTTAATAAAAAAACTATTTAACAAAACCAACAAAATAATTGAAGAAACATTCAAAGAAACAAATAAATCAGAACAAACCATCAGGAATACTGTTAACAATAACGAATACCCCATGTACGTAACATTTGCAGAAAAACAAATAAGGAATATTGTTGAAGAAAAGAACCCAAGCATAAAGCTGGTACTTCAATGGACAGATCAAGAAGTGAAATGGAACAACTACCTCAATATGAAGATAATGATAATGGTGGATCCATCGACTTACCAGATATACCGGATGACATAATAGATCAAATAGTTTCAGATTCAACAGAGAAAATACATGCAAGACTAGAAGAAAGAGCTTATATTATCCAAGGATTAGCTATTAGTGACCAAGAGCTAAGAGAGTTTTCAGGAATCTTAAACCCAATTGGCGACACAGATAGAAGGATAGAAATGTTTGACCAAATAGGAAACAAATATGGATCAAAATCCTTGAGAGAGACTGATGATAAAAAAGAATGACTATATAAAAACAGACTTCATACATGTAACAGAAAACAGTGAGCAACCAGAACATAATGAAGCCACTGAAATAATCAAAGAAATAACAAATAATAACGAATCAATTAAAGACTTAACAAGACTAGAACGATTCAAAGAGTGGCCAAAAGAGAACTTAGTTGGTGTAAGTGCTTTGGCAATCTCCGTCACTGGTATTATAACAACAATCATAGTTGGTGCTCGGAAGGCTATAGTTAAAGGTGCACAAGCTACTGGAAAGTTTACTAAAGCTGTCTATAATCTTGGTAAAAAACTGGGACCGTTATTAGTGCAATTATTAAATATCGTCACCCAAGCCATATCATGGGGTGCTGAAGGGTTGGCATATTAATCTAAAAATCTATGGATATTAGCACTGGCTTTTGCTTGGTTCATTTACAATCAATACAGACAAGGAAGAAAAAAATAAAATGGGCATTAATATATACTAATGAATAGAACAGAGATTCAATTGAAACCAGGATTTTGAAGGAGTCAAATGGCTTCAATGAAAGGTGATAGAATGAGGCATGTCTTCACCACAAACCCCAACAAAGCCTCACCAGGAGAGGAACTATATATCGACATCCCTAAACTAAAACCAAATAGGTTTTGGTTCCTGGTTCAATACACCTACTTTTTGATTTGAAAATCAGTAACACTAAAACCCATTTTCCAAACAATCTCTCAAGGCTTCTGCACGAATGATTGCAAATTAGGCTAGCTGGTGACACTGCCTATGATAATACTGGCAAAAGTCTTCATGGTGTCCACAAGGACCTTTATAAATCGAATTCACAGAGACAGCATGATTGAATACAGTATCACATCCGAGAACCTAAGAAAGCTTATTAGCTAAGACAACTCTGGAGCAACAAGTGGAGATGCTACAAAGGTTTCTGAAAAGTTATTGTTTGATATTTTTGGCACAAAGCAGAAAATCTGTTTAGATAGGATCATTTGTGACCACAGTTTGTAAGCACCATAATTTTAGATACATCATGTTACCTCAAACAGGTGAAACACTTAGAAGCTATAGTCTAGAAAACCTTGAGCTGGAATGAAACTATTGAAAACCAAGCTATTGCCAACAGCATATCATCTGAATATGGTTCTGGTCATTCTCTTTCTTATGAACACATAACACTCATGAAAACAACTCTCTGGCCTGCATCATCCACTTTAATTAATGAAAATATTAATATTCCTTGCAAGTCTATGAAAGCCATCATTCTATTATTTATTAATACAACAAGGAAAGATGACAAAGAATACATCTACCCAAATATTATCAAAGGAAAACTAACCATTGAAGGTTTGCTAAACCAAGTATACTCGCAAGGAATCCCAAAGTCTCAGTCCTATGACGAAGCAAAGAGACTACTTAGGTTAAAACTTGGAATGGACAAATTCATGACTCCTGAAAAGTTCTATGAAGATAAGTTTGTGCTTGTCATTGATCTATAATCCAGTGAAGAGTTGGATAAGACAGGACATGGTAAAAAGATTGTAAACACCCAAAATGGTATCCTACTCGAGATCAAAAAGACTGCCACACAGGAAATATATACTGCAACATCTGGCATCTGATGGACTCGTCAATTTCCAAAACAATGATTTGCGAAGCATACAGTACTGATTATAATTGATTATATAGATGGAAACACCTTTCAACATGATCATGTGTGGCATGACAAACTGTGGGAAAACATTTTGATTATATCATTTTAATCTGCCTTACATATTCATGGAATGAAACATACCAACAATGCAAATATATCAAAGATTCTGATTTATTTGCCATAGAGTGTGATCAGGACAAAGTAGACAAAATACTACATATTGTACAGGAAATCTTTAAAGGAACCAACAGTTTAATTATATTGGATGATTGTACAAGTAGTCAGGATGTCAAAAATAGAACATGCGAGTTAGTCAAATTGGCTTTTTCAGATAGACATTTTGGGCTGTCCACAATAGTCATTACCCAACAATTAAACAGTATATCCAAGCCTTATAGAGATAATGTAGCAAGAGTTGTCACTTTTTATAATCCAGAAAAACATTATACAAATGTCATTTTTCGTAGATACTTAGGCCATAACAGAAAAACTAAAGAATAACAAACACTCTACACTGGAAATCAACTTATGCTATCCATACAATTATGAAATAGTCAATCCACAAAAATAAAATATGTATTATTATGTATAAAATGCCAAGATGTAAAAATCCAAAACCTGAAACCACTGAGGAAGTTATTGACAATATTTCGACTGCAGAAAATTCTTTGAACAACGAAATTAAAAATATATTTGGTGATGATAATTCTAATGAAAAAGCGGAACCAAAAGATAACAGTAATTTAGAAAAAAAGAGAGATGAACTTTCAAAATTAGCAGAAGATGGTGATTTGGATAAATCTGTTGCCTACATAAAGGAAGCCAGCCAAAAGGTAATCAATAAACTATACACTGAATGTGAATGTAAATGAATGCAAAAAGCTGATGAGTTCCTAACTGATCTACTAATAAGTAGATTTGCAAATACCTTAGAAGGTCTTGATGCTATTGAGTCCCCTGAGGAATCATCGAAAGAATTGAAAAAGGATGAATTGTTAAAAAGAAATGTTCACTCATTAGTTGAAAAAATTATCCCACATATCCCATTTTTGGGATTTTTATCAGGTGGTATTACTACTGCTAAGCACGTCTATGGTCATAAAACCAACCAACAGGACGAAACTATTAAAGAGGTTGACTGAAAACTAAAATATTATTGAAAATTACCATATGGCTTCACTTTATGGTATTTACACTTATGTTCCAGCTATAGGATCTCTCAAAACCCTTCTATACTTTTGGTTTCTCATAAAGAAGAACAAAGGGAATTGGCGAAGTGAATTTTCAGCTTCCTTTTTTTAAAAAATTGTTTTTGGGTCTTTTTAAGTGGTAGCTGAAAATTCGCTTCAGCTATCCCCATTGTTCTTTCTTATAAAATTGAGATTGTAGGTAAATTTCTTGGGCTGTAAGTCAGTTTCAAAAGTCTGTGTAAAAAGTGTACTGGTACCCTCGTGTTCTATACTACTCACATCTGTGCATTAGAAGAACTCATGGACCAAATAATAATATAGATATGTCAGAATTGTAGTCTGATAATGATTTACATGAAGTTCAGAATTACTCAAAAACTGGCACAGCTATTTGTCTAAATAGTTAATCCACAGTACATTTGGTATAACTCTTATCCTGATTTTGCTGAGGACATCAGTTAACAGAGGCTACCAAGTTTTACCATTTGGTAAAGCCTTTTTTTGTTTTAACCAGGCAAAAATCCCAAGACCACTCCTTGCTTCCTTCATCATTGGGTTGATGAGATTAAGTAATTTTTCATATTTTTACCATGTTCACATTTAACTAGAAAAAGTTGTGGGAAGGGTCAAAAGTGCCAAGGGAACTTGCCAGGAACATGGCAGCCAGTGCATGCACATTTTTTTATATAAACGTATTTTGGAAAGTGTTTGCCCCAAAAGCATGAATTTCTTATCTAGGGGCCACACACTATAAAATTAACAAGAGATAAGTAGGAATACCACATGTGTTAAAAAGAAATATGAAGAAAATACACTCGCACACAAAAAATTAATCAGTTACCAGAGAGAAGCGATTTGAAGAAATATAATACTGAACTTCCTTAAAGAAATTACAATTTTCTTCATAACCTATGTCCTCAATACCATTGAGAATATAAAAAGCTCTCATTCTAGTGCTGCTCTCCAACCATTTGTTACAAAAGATCTGCTCAGCTGAGGCAAAGAAAAAGGTGCATTGAGCAGCAAAATGGGGACAAAATAAAAAGTAATGTTTAACCCTTTATTTACCATGCCACCCTAAACCGGCTGCAAAAATATCACAACTTTTGCTTCACCTACTCCTCCCTGTTTCAAATAATTACAAGAGTATTGAACAATCACTTTTCAGTTTGTGCACATAATTACGTATATTTTCAAAGCTTCTGTGAGGGTTTTCCCTCACGTGAATAATTTCACGCCCCATGGCCACACAGTAAGTGATTGAACAACAACAGTTATACCATGTTTTCTTTGGATCTGAAAATCTAGGGGATATTTCTGAGTCAGGTGATGGTGTAAGATCAGACACGTCTCAACCTTGGAGTTCATCTTTGAGCAACATCAGAGTTGAAGCATTTGTTTCTCCCACAGGACCAACTTTCCAGCAGCCAGAAAATCCGTCTGCCCTATCTTTATTTGAGAAATTGTTTGGTGATGAGATTATCGATAGGATAGTTCAAGAGACAAATCACTACGCTCATCAAAAGTTGACAAACAACACCAAGAATCTTGCTCATTGGATTGACACCACACGTGCGGAAATCAGAGCATACCTTGGCGTTGTGATCATGATGACCATCAACTATCTCCCGTGAGTAGCCCTTTATTGGTCTTCTGGCGTGTTTCTTGGTAACAAAGGCATAAAGAAGATCATGATGAGGAATCACTTCTTTGAAATTGGCAAATATTTGCATTTCAATGACAGCACAAGCGAGCCAAAACATGGTGAAGATGGTTCTGATCGTCTCCAAGATCCGACCAGTTCTTGACTACTTGAAGACAAAGTTCCAAGAGCAGTTCAGTCCTGGAAAGAACTTGTCAGTCAATGAGGCTATGGTTAGTTACAAGGGAAGGCTGTCTTTCAAATAGTATATTCATGCAAAACCAACTAAATATGGTATCAAAGTTTGGATGGCTGCTGATTCGGGTAACAGATATGCCTTGAATTATGAGTTGTATTTGGGGAAGGACAAAGATGGTGAACACTCTATGAATGGTTTGGGTTACTCTATCATGATGAGTATGACTGAACCATACTGGAACAAATTCCATCATGTGTTTTTTGATAATTTCTTCAATTCACCAAAATTATTGGTCGATTTGATGAACAAAAACACATATGCATGTGGGACGGTCAAACCAAAGCGCAAAGGACTCCCACCACCTCCAAAACTGAAGCCAGGAGAAAAGGTTGTTCTTCAGAAAGGCCTGACCAATCTGGTTTATACCCAGTGGCATGATAAACAAGATGTCCGAGTGCTTTCAACCAATGCCTGTCCAAAAGAATCTGATGTTTCCATTCAGTGTCAGCAAAGGAACACCCAAGCCAGAAGTTGTAAATACACCTCAAGTAATTGTAACCTACAACAATAATATGGGTGGTGTTGATCTTTCTGATCAACTCTGTTCATATTATTCACTTGCATGTACTTTGCACAAGTTGTACAAGTATATATTTTATTTTTTGTTAGATCTTGCCATTGGTAATGCATATATTTTGGAAAAGGAACTTTGAAGACGAAACCCGAGATCATCACTGGCTTTCCAGGTTGAATTGGCAAATGATTTGATCGGTGGATTTTGTAGTCATTCTTCTGTTGTTAAGCAGATTTTACAAGCAGCTGCTTGTGCAACTGTCGCTTCAGAAAATACAAACAAACACTTCACCATAAAAATTGAAGGAAGGAAGAACCAGTGTGTATTGTAAGAAGGTTGAAAGACGAACTCTGAAGGGACGATGGCCGAAGACCAGTTACAAGTGTGCGCAATGTGACTTGGCATTTTGTAAAGATCCTTGCTTTCTTTTGCATCACAGTTAACCAAACTGTAGATATATTTTTGTAAATATTTTTGAAATAGTATTTAATTAATTACTTGAGTCTTTTATAGTGTAAAATGTTCAAAACTGATGGCTTGACTCTGGCTGGTGTATTCACAATGGTGCTAAATTCAAACACACTGTTGTCAATGTATTATAAAAAATGTACTTATTCTGTCAAAAGCGTCAATCTAAATGTAAAAATTTATTTTTTGGTTATCACTGACACTTTTTGTCAAATTTTTACATTGAAACACGCCTCCAGTTTCCTCTGAGCATGTGTATTTTGTTTTGCACTCTGCCGAGATTGAAAATCCTGAAATATGGCTGGTAAATTGGGCCTGGGCATTACCAGAAAGCCTGGTAAATAAAGGGTAAATGGTCTCATTCCCCATACCACAATCACATTTTGGTGATAACAATTTGTTCAAAGCATGAATTCTGAGTCCAAGACAGGTATGAAGAATGAACACCTGATGTGCTAGAGAGAAATCTAATAGATTATTATACTTTGTGAGACAAAAAAAAAAAGACTTCAATTTAGCTTTGAATGTTGATAATGATATATACCATTCAATTTCAACACTGAGGCTCAGGTCAAACGTTGCTCTTCTCATGTGTCGAACCTAATAGAATTGGATTCGACATTAAATCGACAGTGGAGCAGCGTTAAGTCAGACGTCAAACTTCATATGTCACTCCTAATCCAATTCAGTGTTTTTACATGAAGTATTTTCAAATAGTTTGACACAATCTGGGGTGAAAATTTTGACTTTTTAAGATGTTACAGCTGTAAAAAGTGTTTTGCAAAAAAAAATCGCTAATGAACGTAAAAAACGAAGGAAGCTACTGGATGTGGGTATTGCATTGGCATCATCGCAAAGACGATTGGTACTAGAAGCATGTTTGAATCTCGCAGTGCTTTCACACTCAAATAACTACCCAAAATTTCAGCTGCATTCTTGTAGATACGAAACAACAGTTGGTGGGATTTGGTATGGAGCATATACTCTGATGAACGTTTCAAGAAAACTTTCCGAGTATCCAGAAAGACTTTTAACTTCATTCTTTCTTGTATTCGCCACAAATTGGAACGTAAGACAGTTACTGAAGAACCCATTTTGCCTGAGTGCTGTCTGGCATTATGTCTCTATCGTCTTGGAAGAGGTGATTATTTTTACACTATATCAGAGATGATTGGCCTCGGTCAATCAACAGTTTCTACAATTGTTGGGGATGTAACCGAAGCCATTGTAACTTGTATGTGGAAAAAATGTGTTACTACCCGTATGCCAGTTGGTGAACAAGATTTCAAGAACAAAATATTAGATATGGAGGAATTTTGGCAGTTCCCATTTACCTGGACTGCAGCTGATGGTTGTCACATCCCTATTAAATGCACACCTGGGGGAGCTGAGTTGATGAAGGAGTACCACAATTTCAAGAACTTTTATTCAGTCGTTCTAATGGCAATTGTGGATGCAAAATACAGGTTCTTGTGGGCAAGTTGTGGTTTCCCGGGAAATTCGCATGACGCATTAATTTTTCAATCAACATCAATCTGGTCTGACATTAAAGAAGGAAAGTTTTTACCAGATTTCGATCAATTTGAGCAAGGTATTTTCGTGCCTCCCCTCTTACTTGCTGACTCAGCCTTTCCCATGGAGACGTGGCTTATGAAACCGTATTCAAATGCAGTTTTAACAAAGCAACAGAAGTATTTTAACTATAGATTGAGTCACGCTAGAATGGCGGTTGAAGGGGCTTACAGCCAGGTGAAGGGACGATGGCGATTTTTGCTTAGAAAATTGGAAGGAAACCATTTTGAAGTGAAAATGGCCACCCTTGATTTGACCATTGATCCATTGACTAGTGAAAAAGAGATCGAGATACTATACGAGATATTCTGCTCATGAAATCACACAGCAATTCCGTCAACCCCGAGTCAAAACAAGCAGAAAAAGTGAGAGAAACAATCAGCAAAAAGTTAGAGAAGGAATTAAACAGTGCAGTTGTACAACTTGTTTGCTAAAACACATCGCACTAATTACTGAAATAGCTAATGGTTCTGTATGGACAACAATGGTATATTTGCTGTTACTTAACCCTTCATTGCATAACATCCACTTTTTTATTTTACTCTGGCTAAAGCCAGACGATTTTACTCGTCAATGAGGGAACCCCATGCAACAAAGGGTTAAAACAAAAGTTCACCAATTAGTACGAAAAACAAATGTTTTTGTTTAGTATGTAAAGATTAATCAAATGGCAAACTTTAGTCATTGATTTTAAGTTAAATCAATTAGGAACCAACATCAATCTAAAGTAAAATTTTGTTCACTAGTCCTTAACTCAAACAAGAGTAACAGCAACAAACTATAGAATTGGATATGTTGTTATAGCTTAAAAAAAGTTTTATCATTGTTATTGTTTAAATTGTAATCCATAGAACAAAGGTGATGGCATAGCCATAGGATGTTGATAGTGATTGGGTTGTGCTGAATTCATCATAAGCTCAATCATCCTTGCTTCATGTTGTCTTGACTTTTCTGCCTCCTCACGTGCAAATTGGATATAATCTTTCATTGGATCTTTCTCTGCCAGGTTCTTTATGGCTCCCAAAATATCTTTTAAGGTTTCATCTGCTGTTCTTTTTCTGGATGCGTTCTTTACAGGAGCAAATAATGACTTTTCATTTTCACATTCAGATGGGCATTGCTGTGTGGTTGATGGTGTACAACTTTCTGACAGGTCATATGTGTTGGATGAATCGATAGTTGATGGTTCAATTGCTTGCCATGGCTGGCAAGAATCTCGAGTCTTAACCAAGGAGTACAATTGGCTAAACCATGAACCATAACCCTTCTCATCTTGTACCCTTTTAATCCCTGTGGCAGTTTTAACAGTGAGTGCAACTTTCTTGCATTCTGATACAGCCTTCTTGAACTTTGTGCGTAACTGTGCTGGAGTAAATGGTACATTTTCTCTTCTCCTATTTGCTCATGCTTTTAGGTCCTTTAAAATTTTTTCATATATTTCAGCATTTTTTTGATTCTTGACATTCATGAATATTAATCGCTATTTGTAATATTCAGTGTTTACAACTATATCCACAAAATCATTGAGAAGACTGTCAGACCACTGAGCTTTTCTGCCAGGTTTCCTTTTCTGAGGGGCAATGACATTTGTGCATCCTCAAAACTTTCTTCATCCTCATCATCTGCTGCATCAAGGTTTTCTCGATCTTTGCTTAAGGCAATACTTGGTGTTCTATATAATATAAAACAGAAACTTAAATGTGCCAAAAATATAAACGTATTGACTTGCAAAGTGATGTAGCTAGTAAGAATGGTACCAATTCTCAGTTTTGTGTTTGTCATCAGTTGGAATACAAAATCTATTAACATAATGTGCACTGTTTAATATGTGGGTGCTAGCTAAATTAGTCGAATAAAATTTACATAAGGTATACTTTAAGGGAGACTGCATGAGAAATTATTATTTTATTCATGACAAGTATTTAGATTGTACAGGCATCTACATTGCCTACCTTGAATTTTCATCATTTTCATGTGTTCAGCAAGGCTGACAGTCGCTCACACATCTTCCAACAACCCATCCAATTGTCTCTTCGTATGGTTCAGGTATTGAACATAAATTGCAAACTGGCATGTGACAATCAATGCATCTATATTTTGTTTTGCGATAGCATGATACACATTGTTGTATTTTCTCGTTAATAGCTGCCATATTTACAACGCCATAATGAACCACACTACGCATGTTCAGCCTGAATTTTCGGGTAAAAATAAATTACAAAAATGTATGCATTAGGTTCGGCACATGAGAAGAGCAACTTTTGACTCGCAGTCGCTCCGGTGTCACATAATGTGACATGACCTGTTGCTCCAAATGTAGTCTGCCGTACTTAATTCCTTTTCCTGAACTTAATACAACTATTAGGTTTGGCACATGAGAAGAGCGACGTTTGACCCGGGCCTTAAAGAATTCCATAGATTAATTGTGGAAGGAAAAAATGATTGTTGAAATCTAGCTGTTCAACATGAAAAGGGGTAAAAATTATCACTCGATCTTAGAAATATGGACCCTTTCATCCACAGTATCAAGTAATAATTCAACAAGATACAATGGAGAAATATTTCTCACCATTTAAAAAAAAATATGCTAATTTGTGCATCGTTCTCCTTGTACTAAGATTCTCCCAAGCAAGTTCATTCATCAATGCTCAAGCACTTGTACCCATAATAGCACCAGTCACAACCTTAGCAGAATCATACTGAACGCTCTCCAATAATTGTGATTCAAACTCGGTGCAATTATCCCATATTACGTCTCCATATTTCATAAGTAGTCTAATTAAACTTTTATATAAACAAACCAACATAGATCTATTAACCCTATATTTTAGTGATTTTAACATGTTTAATCTTTTTGATGTTTTTTTTCGAAAATATTCTGTATTTTACTCCACCAAGACATGTTGACTTGAAATGTAAGTCCAAGATGATTATGGGATTCTACCTCCGTAATATGTAAGTCATCCAAAGTCAAGGCAGGCTGAATAGGTTTATCATGTCTGAAAAAACACCATACAATGACATTGGGATGGATACATGGTAACAAACCACTTATCTGACCGTTCAGAAATTTCCAGCAGGTCACTATATGGATGACTCAAGAAACATCTGTATTCTCAACAGTCTCAAGAAGCATTGTATCATCAGTGTAAATGAATGGGAGGGAGTGAAGTCCAGCTGTAATATCGTTATGTATATATCAAAAATAATAATGGACCAAGAACTGTCCCTTGCGGTACACCAGACTTAACACTCTTCCATTCAGACAATAGCCTCTCGATAACAACACATTTTCTGTTTTTGAGATAATTATCAAACCATTTCAGCAAACTACCCTTGACACCAAGTGCTTCCAGTTTGCAAAGCAATCCAGCATGCCACACTCTGTCAAAAGCTTTACTTAACATGGTGGCCAGTGTATGCACATTAAAAATTAGGTTCAAATGTTCATGCGAGTTGGGACCTCTTGTTAATTATTTACTCTGTGCCAATGATATGAACAGCAATTGAAGAAAATTTAAACTTTACATTTTTTGTCTTGAAGTGCAGTATGAATCAAGGAGCATGGCAACCACTCATCTAGGCCACTTTTTTGTCACTTTCTGGCTTCCGTGCACCAGCAGGAGGGTCTGGGGATGAGAATGTCTTTCCAGAAGACAGAGATTATTAGAGGTAAGGCAGGTAGCTGAAAGCCTGAAACCTTTATTGATGATGAAAAGGGCCAAGTCTACTCGGGCAAAAACTGAAAATTTTGCTTCACTACTGGGGTAAATGCCCTGATATTGGAGTGGTGCATGTTTAAAACTTCTGAGAATAATTCTTTCCAAATGTCCCAAATTGTGTTTGGATTTTCACCAAAATAGTAAATGTATCTCCAGGGTTGATTTAATAAATCCTCGAGAAAAATGGTATCAGGTCATTTTGTACCCTATAATGCTCAATGACTGCTTATACTGCCGAAATAGTGATCAGATATAACTTAAAGTACAGCAGGGTTTTTTTAACAGGGTTTTTACTGTTTTTTCAAGCATGCAACGAGTTGTTAAACTTAAAATGTTTTATAGCCTAATTTTTGTTGATATTGCTTAATCAATATATGTCATTTTTAAGACATAAATAAACCTGTGAAATAGTTCACACTTCATACTTGAACCCAAATTGTATCATATATGTATCATTGATTGGACAGAACGTTACCTCATATGTCAGAAATTGATTTAGAACACTCATTAAACCATTAGCTTAAAAACAGATGCATTTTTTCAAAATGAGTCATAGTGACTTAACAAAGTGCTACACCAATGCGTGGAGTATCTTTTGCATAATGGCCGTAATGGCACAATGAACCCAATGGTAATTATTCCAATAAATTGGTTGACAATAACAATCCTCTTTATTGACTTGACCCTGTGTCCTGTAACATCTAAGCTCTTTGCTCTGCAGATAGAAATTTATCTACTGAAGATCACTTTTCGAAATGGTTAGAAAATCTACGTGCACACTTAAGTGCAAATGGCCATGTGATACTTGCAGTCTGCAATGCAATGATAATTCCATCTTTTGTGAAGGATGCCAAATGTAGTACCATTCTCACTGTGAGAACCTGTCTCTGAGAGATTTAAAAGTTTTACAAGACCTCTCCGAGGATTATCTGTGTTCATCTTGTATGCATGTTGGTGGTATTTTTGATTTTGAAAACACACTCCAACGGCTGACAAGTGCAACCTGTGTTGGGAGGCTGGAAAGTGCTGCTACAGTGGAAAGTATTTTCTTGTCAACTACCCCAGTAAATCAGACAAGGGCTGTCAAATTGCAGTTTGGAACACGGGCTTTGGACACTGTTGCTGAAAACATTTTAAAGAAAGCTGGTAAGTTTATAGCTAGCATCCTTTGTAAAAACACCAATAATCTTTTACACGCGCTTACCTTTTATGTGTTTAAAAAAGTGCGGGTAAAAATTTACCCCCCTTTGTGAGTAAGAAAAAGCTGGAGTTCGAAAAAATATTCCTGATTTTAAAAAATAAAAAGTTAACAATAACAGTTAAAATTTAATACACCCATTTTAGTTTAATAGCTATGTCCTTGTATCTTGCCTAGGTAGAGTTCACGGATGTAGGCCTGCTTCAGTACCTGCTGACAAGAATTGCCTATTCAATGCCCTGTCAGTTGCAATTACAGGTGATGTTTCACTGGCAACAGAGTTGCGGGTGCGAACCTGTATCAAGATGGTGATGAACAGGGGAGAACACATGAAGAAACACAAGCAAACCAAGATAAATCTCATGTCTCCTGACTACGATGAAGCAATGAACAACTGTGCAGTGAACGGTACTTTTTCATCCGCTTGGACTATAAGTGCCGCATCAACAGTGCTGAAGACGAGGATTATGTCAGTTTATCCACCTGTGAAAGGCCTCTTGGACAAAACAGTTCCAATCTTGCATAGAACATTTGTACCGACAGAGGAAGATTCATCCAGAGTGCCCATCGTCATTATGTGGAGCAGTGTGTTGGTACCATTTAGAAGCATATGGACTCCGAATCACTTCGTACCATTACTTGCAACAATGAAGCCTGTCACAGTTGACTTATCTAACTCATGCAAAGAACAGGTATGTGAATTTTGTTTCTTTTACTCGATTACTCACTAGCTTTTTTGTAATTAACTAATGCTTTGACATGGTCATGTCGAAATAGCACCTTCGCAATTCAGCCTAAAAAGGCTGCAAGGAAGAGTGATTAGCTCCCTACCTCTTTCTTTTTTTCTTTCATTCATTCTTTCTAATGCATTGGTAGATTTTTAATAAATGGTCAATAAATAGAATTTTTTATTTTTATAGGAAATGTCAATACCAACCCAGCCAACCTCACCTCTGATCAGTCAATCATTATCCCCACCTACCTGCCGGAAAACAGACCAATCAAGTGAGCAGCAAACAGATGTCAAAGTTACAAGTTGCACAAAATTATCAACTCCCAAAACACAGGTATATGCAATTTTTTTCCTATTTATTCTTTTGATTAAATACTTTATTTTGATCATTTCCAAATACCTTCACGTTCAAGTACAGAAAAGCAAACAGTTTTAGGAAATTTGGCTTATCATATATGCAACTTGTGCATGCTCTGTATGGTAAAAACTGGTACAATGAAACATTTGGTCAATTAGTACAATTTATTTCTTATTTAGAAGATGCCCATGTCAACACCAAACCTGCACTGGAGTCCTGTAAAGAAATCTAAAATGAAGATCCAGCCAACCTCGCCTATGACTGATCAAATGTTATCTCCACCAACCAGACAGAAAACTGACCAATCAACTGAGCTAACAGATGTCAGTGGATACATTGGAACAGTGTTTGAGCCAACCATGTATTCTCCTAACAATACAATTCCACACGAAATACTTGCCCAAATAGAAGAGTCGTCAATTCTCAAACAACCAATCAGAGACTATCCAACAGACAACAATCCACCACCAGTAACCTATGAGGTCATAGAAGGGGCTTCCAAGTGCGGCAAAAAGAAACTGTTTGACAGCAGGGGCTATTCCTACTGTGTAAAAAAGGTGAAAAATGAAACAACATACTGGCACTGTAGCGTCAGGGTGAGAACTCTAAAATGTCCAGCATCGGTTATTGAACATGTTGACTACCACCTTAGTGTTGAGCACAACCATCCAGGGGAAGTGAGAGTGAAGAGTGCAGCAAAGATCACTGTCGATGTAAAATGGAAAGTAGAACAAAATATTTTTAGGTCCGCTGGTGCTATTGTTGACGAAGTATTGTTAGAAGAACGGGAAGTCAATGCTCCATGTCCGCAGATGTCCAAACCAGAAAATTTAGTTCACGCTGCCAACCATCTGAAAGAAAAAAAGTGACCTGTTGATCCAACCAACATGGAATTCCTAATAAATGATAAACACATCCCGAAAGACTTTATGAAGACAGATATATATGTAAAAGAAAGAAGGCATCTCCTTTTTGCCACCACTACTCAGATTTCCACCTTATCAAAAGCCAAGAAATGGTATGTTGATGGAACTTTTAAGTTGTCTCAACATCCCTTCAAACAGTTGTTTACCGTCAATGCATTTGTGCGTGATGATGAAAACGCCAAACAAGTGCTGCTCTGTTTTGTATTCATGTCTGGCCAAAGTGCATCCGACTACCAAAAAGTTCTTCAAGAGCTGCTGCATATTATGCCTAATCGACCCATGGTGCAGCATGTTACACTTGATTTTGAAACGGCTGTTTGGAAAGCATGTAGGGCTATCCTACCTGGAGTTCGACTGAGTGGGTGTGTCTTTCATTGGACACAGGCACTTTGGAGGAAAGTGCAGGAAGTAGGATTGCAATCTGCATATATTAATGACCAAGCAACAAACAGTTACACTCGTAGGCTTATGGCATTACCATACTTACCTTGGGAAATGATTCTACAAATGTTTGAATGCTTAAAAGTTGAAGCCACTACTGTCCCCCTACAGAGGTTTGTTCAGTATATTGCTGACACTTGGATATGTAGCAGTGTCTGGCCGCCACGAAGCTGGAGCACCTTCATGCAGGCTACACGAACAAACAACGTTGAAGGTTGGCATCATCATTTGAACCAGAAGGTTGCTGGTCGCCGTGGAATACCGTTTTACATGCTAATTGACCTGCTGCATAAGGAGGCCTCCCTTGTAGCACTTACCATCCAACTGGTGTCTGAAGGAAAAGTGAGGTGCATCCAGCGGAAGAAATACAGACAGCTTCAAGGGCGGATTTTTAAATTGTGGGACAAATGTAATGATGACATTATATATGCAAGACAACTAGTAAAAGCATGTGCTTACCTCAACAAACCTGTAATGTGAACGATGTAACATCTTTGTGTCAAAAATTATTATTGCTTACGTAAGTAAAATAAAAAAATAGCATGTTCACGGATGGCTGTTGGTCAGAGGCTGTTTGTAGTAACACTAACGCACATATACACAATCCTGAAATATTAATAAAAATTTCTGTTCTGAATTTAAAAGAAATTTTGAACCATAGCATACTGTTACAAGCAGACTAGCTACTCATTGTCATCATTGAATACTTGAATTGATAGACCCATTATCACTCTGTCAATTAATTAATCATGCTTCAGAATCTTTTTGGAAAAAGGCGAATACAAGATTCCAAATTCCAAATAAGAATGAGGTTTGAATAGATATAAAACATCATCTATAAAATTCAACTTTTTCAGATAGAACACATGATGGGAGTACGAAACAACCATAAACCAGAAAAATTGGTGGCTAAATTTTTTTATGATCACTCCTGGAGCTCAAAGTGAGATGCAGTTCTGCTGGTTTTTTATCATATCTGCAACATTTTTCAAATCCAGTCAGCCAAAATGGAAGTGCCTTTTATCTGCAGCAAAATTTAATACTCCAGCTAAGACATTACATAGAACCTGTCAAAATCAATAAAGGCATCTTTGGTGGAAGAGGTGTCAGAAAGATGGGCTTAATTTGCCATTTTGTAAAAGGATGGTATAATCTCCACAGTTTGTCATGTTGGAAAAATATAACCACTGGTAAGAATTTAGCGAATTATCCATTAATCTTTTTTTATTTCAAGTTTATCACCACTCCTTTTTGTAATTGCACTTTGTTTCAATGCAGAGCATTGCTATAAACAATTGTTCTGCTAAAGTCTCTCAACCAGTTTGCTTTCCCCTGCTGAACTAACAACACAGATGCAATCCCTACATTTGATAAAAGTACTTCTGTAAATTACAATCCTCTTTCTGGGATTTTGTTTTAACCAGGCACAAATCCCAAGACCACTCCTTACTTCTTTCATCATAGGGTTAAGATTGAGTAATTTTTCATATTTTTGCCATGTTTACATTTAACTAGAAAAAGTCATGGGAAGGGTCAAAAGTGCCGAGGGAATTTGCCAGGAACATGGCAGCCAGTGCATGCACATTTTTTTTTATATAAACATATGTTGGAAAGTGTTTGCCCCCGAAGCATAAATTTCTTATCTAGGGGTCGCACACTATTTATAAAATTTACAAAAGATAAGTAGGAATACCACATGTGTTAAAAAGAAAAATGAAGAAAATACACTCGCACACAAAAACTTAATCAGTGACCGGAGAGAAGCAATTTGATGAAATAATATAATACTGAACTTCCTTAAATGAATTACAATTTTCCTCATAACCTATGTCCTCAATACCATTGAGAATATAAAAAACTCTCATTCTAGCGCTGCTCTCCAACCATTTGTTACCACAGATCTGCTCAGCTGAGGCAACGAACAAGGTGCATTGAGCAGCAAAATGGGGACAAAATAAAAAGTAATGTTTAATGGTCTCATTCCCCATACTACAATCACATTTTGGTGATAAACAACAATTTGTTCAAAGCATGAAATCCGAGTCCAAGACAGGTATGGAAAATGGACGCCTGATGTGTTAGAGAGAAATCAAATAGATTATTATACTTTGTGAGACAAAAAAAGACTTCAGTTTAGCTTTGAATGTTGGTAATGATATATACCATTCAATTTCAACACTTAAAGAATTCCATAGATTAATTGTAGAAGGAAAAAATGATTGTTGAAATCTAGCTGTTTGACATGAAAAGGTGTAAAAATTTTCAATCGATCTTAGAGAAAAAATGGACCCTTTCATCCACAGTATCAGGTAATAATTCAACAAGATACAATGGAGAAATATTTCTCACCATTTAAAAAAAAAAATATGCTAATTTGTGCATCATTCTCCTTGTACTAAGATCCTCCCAAGCAAGTTCATTCATCAATGCTCTAGCACTTGTACCCATAATAGCACCAGTCACAACTGTAGCAGAATCATACTGAAAGTTCTCCAAACTCGGTGCAATTATCCCATAAGTAGTCTAATTAAACTTTTACATAAACAAACCAACATAGATCTATTAACCCTATATTTTAGTGATTTTAACATGTTTAATCTTTTTGATGTTTTTTTCGAAAATATTCTGTATTTTACTCCACCAAGACATGTTGACTTGAAATGTAAGTCCAAGATGAGTATAGGATTCTACCTCCATAATATATAAGTCATCCAAAGTCAAGGCAGGCTGAATAGGTTTATCATGTCTGTAAAAACACCATATAATGACATTTGGATGGATTCATGGTAGCAAGCCACTTATCTGACCATTTGGAAATTTCCAGCTGGTCACTATGTAGATGACTCACAGAAACATCTGTATTCTCAACAGTCTCAAGAAGCATTGTATCATCAGTGTAAATGAATGGGAGGGAGTGAAGTCCAGCTGTAATATCACTTATATATATCAAAAATAATAATGGGCCAAGAACTGTCCCTTGTGGTACACCAGACTTAACACTCTTCCATGCAGACAATAGCCTCTCGATAACAACACATTTTCTGTTTTTGAGATAGCTATCAAACCATTTCAACAAAGTACCCTTGACACCAAGTGCTTCCAGTTTGCAAAGCAATCCGGCATGCGACACTCTGTCAAAAGCAGGGGCATAATGCCGTTTAGGTTAGGTTAGTCAGCAAACTAAGGGCCCCGACAGGCAGGGGGCCCTCAAGCCCACCATTAAAAATATAGTTAAAAGTGTTTGATCACAATTGATTACGGACATTGGCATTTATACAACATTACTAAAATATACTTCATGATTGAATGTATATTTCATAATTCCATTGTTGAGCCTGCAATAGTTGTCGATTTTTATTTAATACGCTTTGCACATATTACATGAAGTTTTGACTGCTACAAATCGAAGCTTCTACCGTAATTATACTCGTTGACATTGTGTATTTCTTCTTTACCGACTTCAAATACATTTAACTTGCTATATTCCCAACATGTCAGTAAGTGGAAAGCGTCAGTACAAATCAGGAGCTCAAAAGAGAGCAGAGAAAAGAAGAAAAGTGGAAATTTCTGTATCAAATACAAGTTCTATTTTGTCTTTCCTACCAAAGGAAAGTAGCAGTGATAACCAGTTGAATGAGAATATTTCCGCTGGTTCTGCTTACAAGGTGGGAGAGTCTGAAGTCCAGATATATTCCACATCTGGTTATTCCAGTGGACAACGAAAATGACAGAAATTCGTCCGATGTATCAAGTACGAATACTGAATCTGCTGATGCTGATGGTCTTGTCCAAGGTCGAAATTCGTCAAATTCCAGTCCTGTATCAAGTTTTGTTATTACTGGTGACACCACAATGGAAGAGGCAAAATATGATAGAGATCCTTTCAATCTCGTGACTGATACTTCTTCTGAGGGAAAATCAGCCAATACTGAAAATGTGTTTTTTGATGAAACACAACATTTCCCAACTGACCGGGGCCACTTTATGGAAAATATCAGTGATCCTGCTTTAAAAAGAAAAATTATGCAGCATGGACCATACAGACCAACCAGACGCTTTGGTTCCTATGAATACAACGACGAGGTAGGGTCTGTAAAAGTGAATTTTAGTGAAAGATTTTATAATAGATATGTGGATAATATAGCTGTTCCAAGACTTTGGTTGTGCTATTCATTAAAACTAAAGAAACCTTATTGTGAAGTTTGCTGGTTATTTGCCAATTGTTCAACGCCAAATTATGAATGTCAGAGAGGATGGATAAATGGGGTACCAGGTGATCTACATAACATGCTTGGGAAGATTAAGAGGCATGAGACTTCCAACATGCATATTCAGGCTACTGCAGTTTATATGAGATGGAAATCTGGGAAGGCAATTGTTGAGGAAAATGAGAAAGAAATCAAGAAAAATGTACTTTTTTGGGTTAAAGTTCTGGATTGAATAACTATAATATTAATGCTTGCTACACTCAATTTGGCATTTGTGAAGGTGGAAATTTTCTTGGTATGGTATACATGATGGCGCAATATGATGAAGTTCTAGCAAAAGTTATTGCACTTCCAGCCTGTGCTACAAGGTACCTTAGCCCGAAAATTCAAAACGAACTGATAACACTTCTGGCAAATGCTGTAAGAGATTCCCTGGTTAACAAGATTAATGACTCATCATTTTGGTCATTGATCTTGGATTCTACCTCTGATATAACTAAAATAGATGGAGACATTTGCAAAGTTGTAGAGAGCTTCCTGGGTTTTATAGAAATTGAGGATCCGACAGCTAAAGGAATAGCATCAACTGCAGAGGAGTTTTTAAGAGGTTTGGGCATTAACATGTTAAAAATACAGGGTCAAGCCTATGACGGTGCCAGCATAACAAGTGGTGTTCATGCTGGCTTACAAAACCTGATTAAAAATACGGCTAATGCTCCTGTTCCCTTCGTTCATTGTGGCAGTCATAACTTGAATCTTGTCATCAACAATGCTGTCAATTTAGTGGTGGAAAATGACAACTACTTTTCCATGCTCAAAGAAGTATTTAATTTCTTTGGATCTTCATTAAACAGGTGGAGAGAGCTTGGGACTGAGGCTGAGAAAGGTTCTCTAAAGCTAAAAAAATTATACACAACACGCTGGAGTTCACGTATTGATGCTGTTCATGAGGTTCAAGACAGATACCCACATATAATGAGAGTCCTGACACGCCTGTCATTAACATGTTCTAATCGAAAGGAGATGGAAGAAGCAAAGTCATTGAAAAAGAAAAGTTTGAATTTGTTTTATTTATTGTTTTGTGGAAAAGAATTTTGCAGGCAATTAACAGTGCTTCAAGAGAGTTGCAATCACCAAAGATTGACTTGTTGGTTGCATCAAGGATTTTAAATTGTGCAATCTCAGAACTGAATATCCTGAGAAATTCTTGGAGCTCAGTTATAATAACAGCAAAAGCATTGGCTACATCTTGGGTTTCGTCTCTGACCTTTGAGAAGAAGATAAATCATAAAGCAAAGCGATTTTATGATGAGTTATTAACAGATGAAAGGTTAAATGATCCCAAAGAAGCCTTCAAGGTTACAATTTTTTATACAGCAGTAGACACTGTGCTTGTGCAACTCAAACGCCGATTTGTAGGTCAGAGAATGATAACGAGCCTGTTTTCTTGCCTTTTCCCACAACATATGGTTCAACTTGAAACGGCAGCAGGGGAAGTTGTGAGGGAATATCCTGACTTCTCCGACGAACTGGTGTCCAAATATCGATTATTTGTCAATGAGTTTAGAAGCGAGATTAGTGAGCAATGATCAGTTGTTGATGTAATCCAGTTAATGCTCGAAAGTCACGTTAGCTCATCTTTTCCTCAAGTGTATAAAGTCCTTGATTTATTTGCAACCATCCCAGTTACAGTAGCTTCAGTAGAACGCTCATTTTCTAAACTCAAACTTATTAAGACATATCTACGTTCTAAGATGTGCCAAGAAAAGCTTGCGGAATTGGCAATTCTTTCTATAGAAAATGAAGAGGCAAAAGCTTTGGACAAGAGCAAGCTAATTCATCATTTTGCAAACATTAATTCCAGAAGGAAAGACCACATAGGTTTCTAGCAACTCTAGGAACAAATCAACCTAGTAACAGGTAAGTTGACTGTTTAATTCCAGCTAATGCCAGAAAAATGCAGATAATATAAAAGTGCAAATATATGGTATTGAACGTTAGTGGGTTTAGTTTTGTGCTTTACATTAATGGCTTCCCCAGGGCCCCTCGCCAAAAAACCATCTAAGGGCCCCATCTACCTGTGTTACGCCACTGGTCAAAAGCTTTACTTAACATGGTGGCCAGTGTATGCACGTTAAAAATTAGGTTCAAATGTTCATCTGAGTTGGGACCTCTTGTTAATTATTTACTCTGTGCCAATGATATGAACAGCAATTGAAGAAAATTTATACTTTACATTTTTTGTCTTGGAGTGCAGTATGAATCAAGGAGCATGGCAACCACTCATCTAGGCCACTTTTTTGTCACTTTCTGGCTTCTGTGCACCAGCAGGAGGGTCTGGGGATGAGAATGTCTTTCCAGAAGACAGAGATTATTAGAGGTAAGGCAGGTAGCTGAAAGCCTGAAACCTTTATTGATGATGAAAAGGGCCAAGTCTACTTGGGCAAAAACTGAAAATTTTGCTTCACTACTGGGGTAAATGCCCTGATATTGGAGTGGTGCATGTTTAAAACTTCTGAGAATAATTCTTCCCAAATGTCCCACATTGTGTTTGGATTTTCACCAGAATAGTAAATGTATCCCCAGGGTTGATTTAATAAATCCTCAAGAAAAATTGGCCACTGAATTTTTTTATGATCTCCTGATCACTCCTGGAGCTCAAAGTGAGATGCAATTCTGCTGTTTCTTGTCATAACTGCAACATTTTTCAAATCCAGTCAGCCAAAATGGAAGTGCCTTTTATCTGCAGCGAAATTAAATACTCCAGCTAAGACATTACATGGAACCTGTCAAAATTAATAAAGGCATCTTTGGTGGAAGAGGTGTCAGAAAGATGGGCTTAATTTGCCATTCTGTAAAAGGACGGTATAATCTCCACAGTTTGTCACATTGGAAAAATATAACCACTGGTAAGAATTTAGCGAATTATCCATTAATCTTTTTTTATTTCAAGTTTATCAACACTCCTTTTTGTAATTGCAGAGCATTGCTATAAACAATTGTTCTGCAGAAGTGTCTCCACCAGTTTGCTTTACCCTGCTGAGCTAACAACACAGATGGAATCCCTACGCATGATAAAAGTACTTCTGTAAATTACAATCCTCATCCTGGGATTTTATAATTTTTCATTACTTCTTTTCAACATACTGTTAGCTAGACTGGTAGGTCACATGTAAAATTAACTTGCTAACATTATCAATTTTGCCTTCTTGTTTGACACTGTACAGTAGCAACATTTTGGGTGAAAGCAGTTTCAGCCAAGAAGCAGGTATAAGTGGCATTATTATTCAGTTCTACCAACTAAAAGTTTATTCTCCATGTGCAGATGTTTGGCATGGTTGAATTAGATAATTTTTGGTTCATCTCGGTTCATTTTCATTGTTTAACTCTTCACTAGCTACATATATATTTGTGGTATGGTTTTTACATGTAGAAGTAAGTCAGATGACCTACAAATGGCAAATGTTCTGTGCACAGAAAATTGAATTATAAGATGTCTTAATATGGAACATGATAATTTTTGGTTGTTAGTTGTGATCTATTTTGGTATTCAGGACCACAGTACCTTCAATATAAAACCTAAGGACAAGGCTTCGATACCTATATTGGAACGTACAGAGATGAGGATGGTGAGATGGATGTGTAGTGCAGAGATGAGGGAAAGAACAGGGATTGAGTTGGTGTCTGATGCCGTGAAATGGATTAGGTTGACATGGTTGGGACATGTGTTGCAGAAGGATGATAATAAGGTGAAGAATATCATGTCATTTGAGGTGGAAGATAAGAGAAGATGGGGAAAGCTGGGGATGACATGGAGCCAGGTGTTGGAAAGAGAAGATACTAAGAATAAGGAGAGGTGGAGGAGGCTGCTGTGTAGAACCGCTGGCCAACCCCTGTATAGTTGGGAAAACGGTTGTAAAACAACCGTTGTTGATCTCAAAGTTTTCCTTTTCCTCATTGCATAGACCAGACTGTGATCACCAATGCCAGTGTGGATAACACCAGAGTCACTAATGTTTCCTGGTTTGTTTGTAATAAAATGATCAAGAAGGCTGTTTGTTGTCATAGTTACACAAGCAGCTTCATTGATCAAGTGATACAGTTGATACAATTCATAAAATGATTTTAGGATTTGAATTTAACAAGTCACAGTTAAGATCACCAAGAATATACATTTCTTTGTTTTTATTATCAATTTTTCTAAATGATTAAAAAAAAACTGATAACACATTTGGAAGCCTGTAAACAGCTATGAGGCTCCATAATTTCTGTGCAAACTGCTTCTAGTTCATTTGGCACAAGATCTAGTCTAATATTGTAATTTATGGAGCTATACAAAATATATACAAACATAACCCTCCTGTTTTAAAATAAGGTCAGCACTTCACACTCCCAAATCAGCTTGGATGATCTCTTATGATTATTTACACATCTTCCTCCCAATTTTTCTCCTTTTTTACAAAATTTCCTACAATGAACATATTGGCATTATCAGACAAAAATCATGACCTATACATGACTCTACAATTACAGGTATATATGAGTATTTTTGTCAATGTTTCTCAAATATAAGGGTAAACAATTGAGTGTGTTCTAGTATCATATCAATATTCCTCAATATACCTGCTTGATGATTGCAATACTGACCTGTGTTCCACAATCTGTTCATGGACTTGATGTTCCATGGCTGATGACTCGGAACTTGACAAATCTCCAGGACAGTTAATCATGGTCCCCACATCTCCTCTCCCTGATGACACCATGTTTTAAAATGAAGTCAGCATTCCGCACTCCCAAACGAGTTTTGGATGATATCTCTTGTAATAAACTCCCCTATATATATTCCATGCCTAATTACCATATATACAAAGTAATTATTTACACATTTGTTCCAGGCACTTTCTAACCCTCAGATGACTATCATGGATTCTCTGTACAACTTCCTCTTTCATGGCCTCAGGGACTACAGTCCTGTCTCGATAGACTATCTTAACATCAACCTGGGACAGCTCTTTATGATATGGAAAGAAAATACGGACCCTCTCTTGGACTTGCATTTGATACTTTGGCCAGCCATTGAAAAGTAAAGTGCTATCTTGTTGGGTTGCTTTCTTTATTGGTTGTAGCTTTTTCTGACATGGGTCTACTTGCCTCAATGCTACTCACAAAAACTTATACTTCCTCGTCAAGGCTGTGGTATCTCTGGCTCTCCAAAGGACTTCTTGAAAGTGTGTCCACGAGGATAACATCCTTTCCAGGGATGTGCTGCAATAGCATTGAATCTTCTCAGGGGCATTAGATGTTGACATTGAATAGGGACTTCATCCAGGCTCTGTTGATTGATCAGGGGCCCAAGTGGTTAATGATGTGTAGCCAAAACAATTGAAGACCCAACAAATAATAAAATTACTCACAAACACACACAGCTGCTAGACATTCCTTTCACATAACATAAGCAATCATAAACAGAATGCCACTGGATGTAGCATTTTATTACCATCTTCTTGTAACAAAAACCCAAAACTGGAGTTGTGGACATATGTTTCACCTTCACAAACACACATTCTTGGACTTGACCCCATACCCAAGCAGAGCTAGCAAAACTGATAAAAGATCTGGTTAGAACTTCAACAATTCAGACATGATCCATGGAGACAATAGCTTGGCTATTGCTTTTATCCTTTCAGGGCCTGGACTAATACCATCTTTACTAATTTGGTGACCAAAGAACTCTATTTATTCTATCTGGAATTCCCACTTCCTCTTATGTTTAAGCCCAGACTCCTTTACAATATTGAGCCCTGCATCAGACTTCCCATGAACGATTATGTCATCCATCGACCTTTGTACCTTCTTGTCTGCCAAGAAGGTTGCTAATTTTTTGGAAAATCTCAGGCACTGAAGATATTCCAAATGGTATAACAAAATTTGTTAATTTAGAGCTTCCAGGATGCAGGGGAACTTGCCAAAATCCACTAGGGGTATATCTAACTTGGAACATCTTTAAGATTCGGCAGTATGTATCTTTCCCCTCTAACTGCTTCATTTAATTTCTTCAAATGGACACAAATCCAAACTGGAACAATGGATGAACACCATTCAGTTGGCTCTGTCAACGACCCCCAGGGCTGCATGGAGCTGCTGTTGCTGGTTTAAGTGGTGAACATTGTGGTAAATTATTATATACCTTCTTTGTATAACTGTTATATCTGCCCTGGTATTTATCTTAAACATGGTCAACTGACCATGAAGACCAAGCTGTATGTGCCACAAATCCTTGCCTATCTCAGTACTCAAAATTGACCCCAGAAAGAAAGCTTCTTCCCAGTGTTGGCTGTTGTTGTTCTCGAGCTTCTCTGACACTTCCCCCACATTTGTTGCAGGTTTGGTTCAACATACTATGGCAAAATGTCCAAGTTTACGATATTTTTGACATTTCTTCCCTTTGGCTGGACACTTCATATCTCTATCATTCCTCCTGTTGCACCTTGGACACTGCTGAGGTGTTGAAGTTCTTCTTCTATTCAAACTCCTGCTTTAATTATTTTTTTGCCTTTAAACTTGATCTAGATGTCTCATCTCCAGGGATTCCTCTTCAATTGACTCTCTACCAATTCTGCTTGTTGTGCCATTTGTATAGCCAGAGATCTAACTCAGCCATTATGTGTAACCACTGGAACAGACCAATAACGATTCTGTCTCTGATTTGTTCATCTCTCTTATCACCCAGTTCGTACACATTCCTAATGAATGCTTTAATGATCTTGCCCTCATGTTGATGTCACTGATGGAAGTGAACATCAAAACATGCCATAACCAAGTCATACTCTTCTTTAAAGGTAAACAACTAGCAACAATGTTCAGTTTTGGTTCCATTGAGTAAATCAAAGTGCTGATTTGGATTTCATTATCTTCTTTGTTCAGTTTTGTAGCTGTTCTATATCTTTCAAACTCACAGTTCTCCAGTGGGTTCACTTTCACCATGTTTTAAAATAAAGTCAGCACTTTGCACTCCCAAACGAGTTTTGGACAATGCCTCTTGTCAGAAACTCCCCTATATAAACTAATTATTTACACACTTCCAAGTGAATCTGGTAGTCTGGTATGATTAATTCATCAAATCTCTTGGGTGAACTAACAATGTTGAGAAAAGCCATTTTAAAATCTCTTTCATTAGGGATAGAATTTAGTTGTGTGAAAAAATCGCTACTCATGTTATCTATTTGGCATTCACTATTTACATCATCAAAAATTGCTTTCTCATTACCTGAGCTGCATATTTCAGGTACTTTTGTCCATTCTGGACTTCTGTGTCCAGGAACATAACGAAAAAATTTTTACTAGTGTAATTGTTAAAGGTAGAGGCTGTAGGAGTTTCATAATCACTCCCCAACTCTAACAGACTTTAGGTAGTTACAAAATGCTTTGCCCAATGCTTTATCTCCCTTCTGATGTGTTTATAGTGATTTATTGACATCGCCATTATCCAGAAAAACAACTGTTCCTGATTTACGAACAAGTAAAGAAACTAAAGAACTACGGTAACAACTAAAAATGTTCAAAGCTTGTGACTCTGACAACCCAATGGTGACAAAAGATGAAAGTTACAACTGTTAACTCCTTATTTTACACCATGACTTGAATACAGGTAACAGTCCAAAACACATCAAGGGTTGGAGTGAGTTGGGCTTATATAGTCTGTCTGTAAACAATGATGTAATTTACATACTTTCTAAAATAGCTTAATATACTATATTTAGTAACAATTATGACTCAAGTAATCCAGAATGTTATTACATCAACATGAGTAACCAGTATGACTAAGAAATTACTACAAAAAGTGTGACATACTTAAATGTTCTAGATTGTTCTCAGAGCATAATGATTGTCACATAACACTCACCCTCTTCAAAAAAAGAAAGTTTCGTTAAAAACTTTTGGCAGAGTATCACAGGAGAATTCTTCATTCAAAAAGGAATGACTTTATATTAATAAACACCATTTGGCATAACAAAGGCTGACACTTCTTTAGCATGATCAGTGAAAGAAACTTATTATTATTATTATTAATATTTTCCCAGCGAGCCTACTCAAGGAGTGGTTTTCAGTAGGGCCCTGCAAACATAAAAATAACAAATAAAACATAAAATTAATTGAAATAACAGTCATATATATAGAAATAGATAAGAATTATAGTCTAGATTTGAAAATATGTAAAGTTTGAGAGTCCCTTGTGCTCTCTGATAAATTCCATTTGACCAAAGCTTGATAAACAAATCTTTGTTTACCCCAGTTGGTTCTTACTTTAGATAAATATATTGTTCTTTAATCTAGTGTTATAGTTGTGAATACTATTGTTCTATCTAAAATTAAAATGAAATTTAAATTTAGTCTTGCTGTTTACATATTTATACATTGCAATATGGCGGTGAGATCTACATATAAATAGAGGCTTCAGAAGCGGAACTATACTTTGATTTATCTAAAATAACCTTTGCAGGTTTGTTATTAAAGTGTCATTATTCTTGTCGCTCCAGACAATATCAGCATAATCGAACAAAGGGGCTACCAAACTCATATAGAGTGTTTGCCTTCCCTCTAACGGTAACAATTTAATTTCATCAATATGATCGGCCCAAGTCATATGCTGATGAATAATAACACCTAAGTACTTGAAAGACTCCACCCCTTCTAGTTGGACCTCTTGTATACAGACAGTTAAATCCTGAATATTCCTATACTTCTTTGAACAATTGCACCCAAACATCAAACTTTGACTTAACAGTGTTTAAAGTCAGGAGATTGGAGTGAAACCAATGTGCTAAATTCATCAAATCTTCATTTAGCTTGTTCTTAATCTCTGTCAGGGAACTCCCAGAAAAACAAATGACAGTATCATTGGCATACATTACCACGTCACAGTTTTTTAAAGCTAATGGAAGATCATTTACAAACACAATAAACAACAGGGGGCCAAGAATGCTCCCCTGAGGTATGCCCACTGGGTACTTCCAATCGATGTCACCATCTGGCAGTTCACAAGATAAGAGTGAAACCACCTAAGTGCTTCTGCATCAACATCGATAGCTCTTAGCTTTCTTAACAACAAATCATAATCAACGGTGTCAAATGCCTTGGGTGGTAAATCCAGGAAGGCCACACCTGTCATGCCACTGTTGTCTAAATTCTGTAGAATGGTATCTGTAAAATACATAAGGGCAGTCATGGGCGAAAGCCAAATTGTTTAGATGTAAGAATATTTTGCTCCTCTAAATAATTATACAACTGTTGATGAACAGCATGCTCTAAGATCTTGCTGATAGTTGGAAGTATTCTAATTGGTCTATAATTATTGCAATCTGTACAGTCTTCTGATTTAAATAGCGGCACTACTCGTCCATGTTTCCATATTGCAGGATAAATTCCACCTTCCAGTGAATGATCAAACAAAACAGTGATTCTCATTACAAATTACAGTTGTAGAGTGCTCGAGAAGATGAGCGCTTATACGATCCAATCCAATTGCGTTGTTAGTCTTGAGCCTTTTTAACTCATTCAAAACAAACTGTTCTGTTACTAGCACAAAGCGAAATGAGGTGGTAGAACTAGTAGAAATATTAGACAAATCTGATGCTACAAAAATGTTCTTGCCTGCTTTCAACTTCTGAACCAATTTAGCAGCGACGGACGAAAAATATTGATCCATGACAGATGCGATGGATTTTTCCATCATAGAATATAACACCATCGCTCTCTACACATGAAACAGGGCTGTTTTGTTTACTTGATGTAACTTCATTCAGCATTTTCCAAAGGGCACTATAATTTTGTTTTTATTAATTATCCTAGCATAATATTTGGCTTTAAAATATTTATAATATTCACTTCTGCATTAACAATATTTCTTGTTACTAGTACAATGCCCAATATCTCAGAATTTAATTTTTTAGCTTCCCTGTGATAAAAATCATGTTTGTGCATAGCTTCCATTAACTGTGCAGTCATCCAAGGGAATTTGGTAGCTTTTATTCTAGCTGTCTTTATAGGAGCATGCCTATTTGCTGTACACAAAATAGTTCATTCCAGGCTAAAACAGCAGATTCAACATCTGACTCATTATTGACAATATTCCAATCAGTTTGGCACAGCTCTTGAATAAAGCCATTCTTTTGATAGCCTTTGTAGGAGCAGTATTCGATAGTTTTCCCAGAGACTTTAGTTACACTTGCCTTAACAACACAAAATACCATTGACTGGTCACTTAAAGATGGATCAATAACTCCATGATCAGTGATGCAATGGACAGTATTTGAAAATACCAAGTCATTTAGAGTAGAAGATGTCTGCGTGACTTGTACAGGTTGATCAATAATCTGTTCCAGGTTGTGAGCATTAGCCAAATTTGACAACTAATGCTTAAGTGCATTGCCCACAGTAGATCTTGCATTCCATGAGACATTAAAATCTCCCAAAAGTAAAACTTTGTCCCGATCAGAAATATCCTGGAGAACACTGTCCAGTTCATCAATAAATATGTAAACATTGCCATTAGGAGCATGATAAATTGACCAGATAATAACTTCCTTAGGTTTTCGGCACAAAATTTCAATGGAACAGGATTCAGCTAAAGCAGAACCACGCTCAGTTCTGACATGGTATGAAATACCATCCCGAACAGATCATAGCTCCATCTCCTCCTTTACCCAATCTATCTATTCCAACACAGGAATATCCATCAATATAAAGTTCACTGTCCAGTACAGAGGGCTTGAGCCAGGTCTCATACTGTTAGGACATCGATAGGTTTTTCCTTTGAGAGTAATTTCAACAAATCCAACTTTCCCATGATGCTTCTAATATTTATATGCGCAATCTTAAATCCTCAAGAACAGGTAAAGCTCTTTAAAGTTAGACTTGAGGCATCAGGTCCCAGATTTAACTCCACATCATTTGCCAGATAGATAAGAAGATAAGCTATTACAAACTTGTAAAACAGCTACCCTTTATGAACCATCAACAACATCATAACAGATACCAAGTCAACACACTCGACTCCTACACCTGAAGAATTGGTAGGTATGTTTTTTAAGATGGTCGACCCAGCAACCCACAGGAGATATGTAACCTTGCCTTATATCAAGGGAGTAACTGAGCAGCTAACCAGAACTCTCCGTCAACATGACATAGAAGTAGCAACCAAACCATTACAGACATTGCAACAACACTTTCCCTCACCAAAACATAGACCCCAACTTGACAAACAGACAAATGTAATTTACAAGATTCCTTGTGCAGATTCTACCTGGTCATATATTGGACAAATGGGATAGCTTCTCGTGCTTGGAAGAATGGACATAAAATTGACTGAGGAAATTTCAGAGTAAGGAAAACATCAGAATCATGGCACATGGAAACAACAAAACACCCCGACAACAATGCGATGCCATTACCTAAACAATACACTGCCGCTGTCACAGTGATTTGGGTATCCCCGTACCCAGATTGCTAGTGATATGGGTACCCCCATTGAGAATACCTAAAACACTGAAAGGAAAACTCGATATTCTACCCTTTTTTGTTTAGCTAGGTAAATGCGTGTCTGGTTAGTCATCAAATATTTGACAATATTTGAAAATGGAAAGGCACTTTAAAAGATTATATCTGTCTACTTCAAATTTAGAAGGAGGGTAGACCCAAAAGGCATTTGCGGCTTCCAATTAGATCTAGTGGAAATGGCGTTATAAGTTACCGTGAGCATTTCAGTGTTCAATTTGAGTATGTTATGGTGAGATCCTAGCTGATTTTTTGACTAAATTTGCTGTCCTATGTGGATGTTTCACTTGATTGATCATGATTTAAAAGGTAACATTGAATATTAGTGTTGTTTGGAAATTGCCCTATAAAAGGAAGCCCTTGTGTATTCTTGTGTATAAGACTGAGTGATTTCAGACTACAGTACTACAATAGATTGTCTTGAGTCCTGTTCATGGATATTTTATGTCAGCACTGTCAATACATGTAAATACTACAGGTTTTTAAAGACAAAATCTGAGAAGAAATTTACAAACTGGAGATGACAGATTTAATATTAACATCAGTGTTAGTTAATATGATTGTACAACTAAAATTACCAGGTATAAACCACTCTTTTATATAAAACTTAGCACCAATGATGGGATTTGTTTTTACTCCATTGATATTTGGTGACATTGCTTATATGCAATAAAATTACAATACAGGGTACACTCTAAATAGTTTGGGAACCAGAATAAACTTAAATTGTATATAATCATGTACAATAGCAGTTTTTTTATGATCTGTTTAAAAAAAATTCTTTACTACTCCAGAGTGCATTGTGGACTACATTTCCATTTCATATTTTTTCTCTTGAAAAACATCTCTGGGACTTCACAGCACTTTCTGTGAAACCACTTGCAGCAACTGGCACATTCAACCATGTCATCCTCTTGGCTAACGTATGGAAGGGGACAGGTACAGTAGATTGGTACTAGAACCTTCTTGTCAGGTGATACATTTCCAGGATTTCTTGGGACAGATGGAAACATATCCACTTGGCCTTGGGTGAAACAATTCCACAAGTGACTCCTGATGTTGCATCTTCTGAAAGTCACCATGCTTGGATCCTGTCCACAACACAAAGCAGCAGCAAAAGCAATGGAAAATACACCACAGTCATATCCATTTGTCAGCTGTGTGACTGGCTCAATAGAGATTTCTATAACATCTTGTGACTGAAGGTGTAGAATACCAGCAATTTGTTTCTTAGTGAAACTATTAACCCCTGAGTACATGCTATCATAGAGCTTAACAGTGTTCATTTGGTCGCAAAAAATGTTACTGATACATATCCAGCGGTTTGCACCAGTGTGAAGAATTTGGATGAATTTTCCTCTCACAACATTGAACTGTTGAACAATACCAAGTGTAGTTGGTTGTAGACCTTGTATATTTGGGAATTGCTGCTTCAATAAGTTTTGTGCCTTACCAATGTGAGTGTCTCGAAGTAAACCATTTTTCATTATTATGTCACAATCATCTTCATGCAATTGGTAGTTTGGTGTCTTCATCTTGTGTATTGAACTGTCACTTGCCTTTCTTTCTTCCACAAACTTGCACTCTTCTTCTTCAACAGTTTTTTCAATTGTATGGTCAGGTTTGGATTTCTTTGATGGTACATTGGTTCGTGTTGGCTTACATTGCTTGTCGGGTTTCTTCTTCCAGTTCTTTATAATTTCTTTAAGATGGTATTTTCCTCCATGTTCCAGGTAATTCTGTGCTTCATAAGAGATTTTTAAAATGGCCTTCAGGAAACACAACTTTTGTTAGGAAATCTGCATTAGAAGTTGGAAACCATTTGTGCAGATCTCCAAGAATGAATTCCAACTGATCTTCAGTAAAACCTCCAAAAAAGACATTCTGCTGTGCATTAATAGATGAAGTTGTTTGTTGTGGGATCTCTACATTGTCTTCCTGTTTGTATGGTTTCAAGTTTTTTATTGACTGCTGTCTCACTATCTTTTTTGTTGAAGGATTGAGGAACTTGCAGACTCCCCTATCAGCATTCACCTCCATAATTTCATATGGACCAATCCATTGATCTTCTAGTTTGTGCCCTTTCTTTGTTTTCTGCAGCATGTTATGAACCAAGACAGCTTCTCCAACTTTGAATTGGCACACTGGTTGACCCTTCTTTTTTTGGTATTGCGCTTTTTGCTTTTCTTGGGCTTTTTTAATATTGGAATCAACTATAGGAAATACAGTATCCTTCATCTGTAACATCTGCTCAACATGTTCTCTGATGACTACTTCATTACTTAAATCTTCCATCAGCTGTGCAATGTCATCTAAATCAGTGAGGTTTGTTTCACTTTTTTCCACTTCAAAAGGGAATCTTGGATTTCTTCCAAACATTAAATAAAAGGGACTATATTTAGTTGAGGTTGACTGATTTGTATTGATTGCAAAGAGTGCCCATTCCACGTATTCATCCCATCTGTCATCTTTACCATCCATTACTTTTTTAAGTGTTCTTCAAAGAAAAAATAGTTATGAAGATTGGTTAATAACAATATGAATTATTTAAAGCAAATTTATGATGTAATGTAATCATTTTTCAATTACCTTTTTAAAGTCTTGTTAGTCCTTTCATGTAGACCATTTGACTGGGGGTGGTATGCAGAAGTAATATGGTGTTTGATTTTAAAAAGAGAGAATAATGCCTCATTTGCCTAAAAAACAAAATTATATTATGAAGTAATTAATTTGGTCAAGTTTGTGGTTATTGTAAAAATTAAACAAATAGTAGCCTACCTGGTTCACAAATTCCCGTCCTTGGTCTGAAATAATATGTGCTGGAGATCCGTGTCTACAAAAAGTGGAGTACAGACCCTTTACCACACTGGTTGCACTTTTATCTGGTAATGGAATTGCCTCAACATACTTTGTAAAGTAGTCTGTTTGTGTTAAGAGGAATTTGTTCCCCTTTCTTGAAGTTGTATGAGCATCAATCAGGTACCATATACAAGGAACTACTTTAACTGGATGAAGAACATCATAAGTATTTTTTTCTGCTGCACTACTCTGACATCGATCACACTGCTTTATCTATGAAAATGTGAAAGATTTGTCACAATTATTATGTGTATTTTATTTACCATTTCAACTGTCTTTGTAATAATCTGGCCAGTAATAGCGTTCCTGTATCTTCTTGACGGTGTTGTCTCTTCCACTGTGTCCTGCGTAAGTTTCCAAGTGACATTTGTCGAAAACTGTTGACTTCTGATCTTCAAGTATGACCAAGCATTTATTAACTTCACCATCTTTCGTTTTGTCAAGGTAGAACAGCGAGTCTGATTTTGCCTCGTACTCAAACTTTTTTGTAAATTTCCGCAAAACTAGTTTTTCTTGTTCGGTAAAACTCTCAGGATATGTGCCGTGTTTTATATATTCAACTAGATTTTGATATTTTATCGGATCCATTGAGATACAAATTCGTTTCCCACTAAATTTTAATGCATTTAAGTTTTTTTCACCCGCCAAATTTGCATTCTATTTCCGCTTGCAAACCTATGGCACAGAATAGATAATCAATAATAATAATGTTGATTATCTATTCTGTGCCTATGGGAAAACCATAGGGGGAAACCCAGATTGCTTCCCAGTCCTCTAACGTGCTGGGGAAATCCATATCACTAGGGTTTTGTGAACATAGGGTAGTCAGGTAGGGATACTCATAACACGGCAGTCATATTGGCAGGGGTACCCATATCACTAGTGATCTGGGTATAGGGATACTCAAAACTCGGGGATACCCAAATCACTGTGACACCGCCGCTAATTACTATCTAATCTGTTTCATGTAAATAACTTAAATTCCTTTATGGGTGATGTCATCCCATTAGAATATCATATAAGCTTGCAATCTTCTATAGTCATGTACCTGTTGAAGACCACTGTCTAGTGGCCGAAAGCTCGTCGAAATAAATTATAATTTTGGTCAGAGAACATCTCCAATCATTACAATGCTGCGATCTCTAAAAAGGATCAAAGCTGTGTGGATACAACACCAACAGCATTTTTATATCAAATCCCAAAGTAAATTTTCAGGAACAAAAAAGATGTCACATTCAAAACAAGTGGAATTGGCAAGGCCTTTATTTTGAAAAACATCTCAGGGATAATATTGACTTGGACGACTACAAGATGGAGAAAGGTGAAGGATACTTGATGTGTATTTAATGGCCAAGCAGTTATGCAGGGGCATAACTTCAAACTATGCAAAATGGTAGAAAATGCAAAGAATCCACTCATTTTGGTTATTACAAATAAAGCCATTGAAAATGTGAAACAAAAGCTTGGACACCTCAGGATAAACAAAAAGGAAGGCAATGAAATTTGTTTGCTAATAGAAAGCCTGAAAAGAAAAACCGTTTGTGGAACAATTCACAACAATCCCAAACAAATGGATAACCAATGTTTATAGAGTGTTTGGAGATCTCAGCCAATGTAGCTCTGTTGAAAGAAACAGTCAAATTGGCTATGGTTACATTGAAAGCTCTTTAGTCTTTGAGATGTGCCAAAATCGAGCAGACATGACAAGGAAACCTGCAAAATGTTAAAGAAGTTCCTTAAAAACAGTACCTTTGAAATCACTTCAAAAATATCTGTTATTTAAATTTGTGCAGAATACAGTTCATGAGGCTTTTAACCCATGCAAAGGCAAACAAAGGACAGAAAGATTTTCTACACCATGGAACTTATAATCGAGAAAATTAATTACAATTATACAACAGTTGACAGTGAAAACTTCGACTTAAACAAGTTTTCCATGAATTCTATCTTGTTCTGTGTAACTGTATATAAGTACCAAGAGGCAGAACTTAACAAACATCACTTTGAACAACGACAAAAATGGAATTTATTCACCTAGATTTATCAACATTGCTAAAAAAATTCAATAGACCTTCACCAAATTTGGAACTCTGTAATGCTAACATCAATGGCATGTACTTGAGTGGAAAATTTTACAAAGCAGTGTTCAATATGCAATGGTGTAGGATTGTGTGTTATAGCATGTTATTGATCTGACTTTATCTGTCAATTTTTAACTTTATAGAGATTAAGTGCTATTGTTTTCTAATAGACCCAAAGGCGGGAATTTTAAAATAGAATGTAATGCGAATTTGCACTTTAATTACTGGCCTCTTAAATAGTGTGCTAAATAGTATTTACATGTTTCCAGTTGAGTTATGTTAACAGGTTCTTGAAATATCAAGGACCAAATTTTAAAAACTTCAGAAACATAGTCAGGTCAGTAACATCCATAAGATCAAGAATTGAAGTTTTATAAAGGGCAAAATTAGAATTTGACTGACATTTTGGCCAAGCCTTTGATTATAATATTATTTTGTTTTAATAATTGTTCCTCAAAATCTCAAGGACCAAACTTTTGATCTTCTGATCATCTACCTAGTATTAAATGCTGTTTTTAGTATTGGCATCGACAGTTCAGAGACCAAGAATTTGACTGTTTTAGCAGCCTGCTTCTTATGTGTTGAATAAGTGGTCCTTGAAATCTGAAGGGCAAAATCTCGGAAAGATGTAAAATTTAAATATTTCATGTTTGATTTAACCTGTTGAGGACATATGGCATTAGAACATTTTCACTTGCAAAATATTTAGTTCTGATATGAACTTGTTCAAAATTTGACATGTTAAATAGCATATGGAATACAAAGTATTCAGGTGTGAAATATTTTTGTATGGGAATGAGAAAACTTCTGGATCGATTTTCCATAATGGATTTTCAATTATTTTAAACTGCCTGAAATGCAAGAGGATTTTTCTGGAAACAGGCAGAGGTGGAGCAATTGTTTTTTTGCTGGCTTGTGAATTGAGAATTAACAGTGGCTACGTTTAGGTAATTATACTGGTCAAGAGCAGAACAATGCCATTGAAGGAAATAGTTTGCAAAAAATCAAAGTTAGATGGCTGTTGTTATGCAAAAATGTGCAAAAGTGTAATTAGCCACTTTAATGGGTTAGTACTGACTTAGAGGTGAAGACAGCTTATTGAAGGGTAGATATTTGATAGTATGAAGATTTTAAAATCTTGCTATAGTGTTCTGTTTCCTAGGAAGCAAAAGAGGGAAAATTGGAAAGAAATAATTCAAGTGTTATCTGCATTCTTTAATGTTTAGTATTAGTGGAAGCATGTAATGCCTTGTCAAGTTTGTATTAACCGAATTTCACCTGCAAAAAAAGGTGTTTAATTCCTGGGTCATCACCCTCGATGTGTGTGAAGTCCTGATACACATGTGGTGACTAGGGAGAAAAATTTTTGCTTTGTGTACATCTGTTTCTGTATATACATATATAAATATATCCATGGATTCTGGCCACTCAAAAATGCCGTATGCAAGCTCGGGAACTGGTATGTTGTTGACCAAACCATACTTAGGTACCGTATTGCAGCAAATAGATTTCTGCTTGTTCTTTTTTCGCTTGTATGGATTTCTCACATCATTTGAACACTGAAGCCAGTAAATGATTTAAGACTGCCAAATGAAATGGTTTTCTCGGTGACTGGATAACTTATGACTTGAATGAGCAGTTCTTAAAGTTAGCTCCTTGGAATATGCATTTGTCAACTGTTCATTTTTCGAAACAACACATTGTCTTGGTTCTTTCTGATTTATATGAACAAAAGACGTAAGGGAACTTGCTTGCTGTCAGGACATTTGCTAAGCGATGAAGTGCATTAAGTCGAATAGATGCCAATTTGTATAAATCTTGGTACTTTTCATGTCCTGGTAACCACTTACCTGAGCTACACAATCACAGGTATGTCTGAATTGAATAGCTTTGAAATAGTAGGTATGCAAACGGAAGTGTTTTGAGCAGCTTTCAAAAGTAGCTTCCCAACTACATCCAATAAGGGAGACTACTTGTGCCAAATATAATCGCCTGGATTTTCCTTGTGTTTATTGGTAAAGTGGGATGAAGATTCTGGTTTATTCATCTCTGTAGGACGATTACTTTTTAACATTTTGCAGTATTTAATCAGACAGTGTTCATGGTCGATTGTTTGAGAAGTGGGATAGCACACTCATCATCCAGAAGAGTTCTCCAGCCAGTCCAGGCCATGACTGTTTAGATGCTTTCTCTGCTTTCCACACAAAGATTTGATCACCTCAATCAGGATTTTTTTCCCATGAAATGTAGCCCCAAAACAAAAATGCAACGTAAACAGCCACCAGGTAACTTTTTGCAAAACTACTTGTTTTTGGTCACCAAATTATGCTTCAGTCTTTCTCACTTTGAGTGATTTGTGCACGATGACCTTTACTGTATTCAACCAGTAATGCTTTGATCAGGATTTTAAAAATTCTCATAGAAGTTTTAAAGTCTTCCTTGAGTAAATTTACCATTGAACCATTTGTATCGAGGTGCCACTAAATGCGTAGTTGAAAATACACAAGAGTTGCAAGTTTGTACACCATTTCTTTTTTATCGATGTTTTACTGTGGAAAAAGTACACCTTTTACTTCCATTTTCTCGTTCTTCTTTCAACAAAATTTGCTTGTCGTATTTCATTTTATGTTTTGTATTTGCCGATTTTTGGTCAGTGATAAAAATGCAGAAGTCATTCATGTTTTCTTTGTTTATTTCGTCCATTTTGTAAGTTGTTTCATGTAAGTCAAAGTCTTGTACCTCTGAATGAATAATGAGCATAAATCTTCTAACAGACATTTTTAACCAACTTTGAGATAATATATAATTTCAATTTTTGAAGATAAAAAAATACGAAAAAAAAAATTTTCACTCATGAGCTGTCCATGATGCTGATATCCGACTGGTAACCTTTGAGAATGATCCAATTTTAAGATGGGAAGCCTGGCTATCTAATAAAAAAATCTTTCTTTAAAGCAAAATGAGTGAAAAGTTTAATTGGAAAATGACCTGAAATATCTTAAGATCGCAACTAATGCAGGGCCTTGCTATGAACATCCATTGATAAGCAGTAGAATTGTCAGAATGGATATCTTACCATTTATTAAACTGTTAAAGGTTGTTCTTGCCAAACGTTTTGTTTTAATAAAACAGAATAGAAATTTTAAATGTAAATATGACAAGGAGTTTAAATGTAAAATAGTTTCCCGTTTGGGTTAATATTTGTGGCCAAATATTGTGTTGCATTAGCTCTTCCAGTTATAGTAAGGACGATTTGTCTTTCTGACAATTTTGAAAAATTATCAATGTTACTTGGATTCTCTAGAGATGTATTTCTAGTTAATCAAGATTGTAAAGCAATTCATTTCACATGTTAATCATGTAATGTAAATGTTGCAAAGCTTCAACTCGTATGTATTAATAAAGGTACATATATATAAAAGACTTGGAAGAGTATGGTAGTTTTGTTTAATTCAAGTGTATGATAATTTAAGTCTGGGTAACTCTGAATATGTGCAGTGTGTTGGCTCTGTTTGGCAGTAATCCCCATAGTAACATGAAGACAATATTTTGGTGGTTGACTAGACCATGATTTGAACTCACATCTTTGGGTTAGTGAACAAGTGTTCTATTTATTGAGCTATGGAGTAAATTAGGAACAGTGTCTTGATTTTATCCAATTAAAGTGAACAAGAGATTTCCTGAAGAACTTAACATTTGACATGCGTAAGCATGTGTTGGGTTTCGTAGTATTTCATTAATACATCTACAATGCTGAAGTCAACTAAAAGAGTTGACTAGAGCAGGATTTGAACTCACATCTCCTGGTTACAGGTCAACTGATGAAATATTCGGTTCATGCTACGATGAGGATGATTCTGAAATACAGTTGAAACACTGCACATCCTGATGCATATCCAGCATTTAGTTGTGGCAAGAATATGTTGTGAGTAGTTATGGTCCAGGTATAACCCACTTATGTCAGAATTTTTTCAGGAACTTTGGCTCCTTTAATTTAGTTATCAGGGACCTTGCGTAAGTTTGGTGTGCATGCAGGTTGACCGGAAAAGGATCTTGTCGAGTGAAAGTTTATGTTAATTGGAACCAAGGACTTGGTTAAAAGTGATATTGCAAAACCTGAAGTATATGAGGACTTTATTTATTTGTTGAATGGTCATTGTACTAGATAGTTTACCACTGTATACATGGATCATGGAGATCAAACGTAAAGAGCTGGTTTTAAATGCAGTGGAGATGGAAGTGGACTGGATAGAGTACTTTAAGTATTTTGGTTTCCATGGATTGCCTTAGAGCTGTACAATGACTGAATGAAGTTTTGACTTAGTTCACTTACCTTGGTATTGATGAGTGGTTGTTTCATGGTGACATTGTTATTGAACCTGGATTGTAAATATAACAAAATTAAGAAGAAAAGGTTTTTGTACCAGGAGGAGAGATGAGAAGACTTATTCGACAATCAGACTTTCAAACTATGTTTTTGTGTATAAAAACAAATTTAGATGCATGTTGAGCACTGATTATATTTGAGTTAAAAGTAGTTGACACATTAGAATGTTAACTGCAGTTTAAGGAGTGCCACACCTGTTTGAACAGATTAATGTTGACAAAAACACTAACACCTGATCAACCTTGTCTTTATAGACTTTGTCTATTGAAAAATTCAACTGTTGAACAGATGAACTAAGTTTAGAGAACATTGTGAGATCTCGGATGAACGCTGGTTGACTTACACAGACTGGGCTATTTCAGTGATTGATCATGATAATGTATGGCATGGGATTGTTGAAGCTTATAAGATTTTGAAGTACACAGAACCTTCTGCATACACACATTTTGAAACGGCTTTTTAATCTGTCTTGGGTTGTATGTTGAAATGGAAAGGACATTTAGTGCTAGTAAACTGAAGAACCAACTAATTGCATCAGAAGGGTCAGATCAATAAAACTTTTTGAAAAACCTTGACCATTCAGTTGTCTACTTCGTTTTAGCTTGACAGGCAGAGAAGACCTTTGCCTGTACATGATTGATATCTGAAAATAGATGAAATGGGATCTTGCTAGAGTTTAAAGAAATAAGAATTACAGTTGGCAAAAAATGTTTAGATTGAGTAAACCCTGGCAACACTTATCGATATGGAAGCACACTTAGATGTGAAGTATAACAGTAAAACTATTAAGAACTATGGAATTGTTGAAAATGTGAATCTAAAACTGTCTGAGATTGTTTCTTCTGAAGCTATGGAGCAGATTGTCTAATAAGTGCTCAAAAAGGACAAGGGTTGACTCAATTTGTTCATTATGATATATGGTGTGATCAAAATAACAGGATTCACGAACAATATTGGCAATTACCTGTCCAGTGTTTATTTTGACCCAAAGTAACCTTGTAGTTTTGATAGTGTTCAACCTTTGTACTGACATGTAAATAAGACAGGATCCATACACTTTACACAAACCCTAGCAAAGGGATTTTAAGAGAAACTGCATTTTCATGCAAGATACGAATCAATGACCATTGGATTTAGCTGACATGCAATATATGTAGAAATTTAATGATGGATACTGTTATCTCCTTGTATGTATCGACATCTTTTCCAGATTTTAGTGGATAGTTCCTCTCAAGTCAAAAAAATTGGTCTTGCACTTGTCACATGGGGGGGGGGGGGCTTTTTTGGCCTCCCCACCTATACTTTGTTTCATAAAATTTGAACCGCTTGTCCAATTTGGCTGAAATTTTGTGACTTTTAATCTTTTTTTTTATTGCAGTTATTTTGCAATAAAGAAGTTTTAAAAATTTTTGTGTTTTTCGGGGGTAATTCCACTTTTGTCGCCAGGGGGTGAAAAATCACTTTTTTGCGGTTTTACAGTCTTTGGTTTTATTTTTGTCTGATTAGATTTTTTGGACAATAATGTTGAACTTTTTTTTGCCTGCCAATTACATCTTAGGTCTAAAACAAATTTGAATGCGCAATCATTTTTAATTTTTTTCAGGAGGTAAGATTCAATTCCAGCTGTTATTTTTTTAACTCAAACATTCTAATGTTTTTCTCAAACTTTGATGTCTTTTTTGATTTTTTATCACACTGATTTATTACTACATCTTGAATTTAGTTCTATGTGTACCTTTTTCAACTGGAAAATGCAGTCTCGGGGGTAAACACAATAAGTTACTTTCAAGTATTCTGTAATTAGTAATTAGTGGAATACAAATCACAGGCAAAACGTTTCTTTTATACAAATCTTCAAAGGTTCCCTTTTCTATGAGAGTGTTAGTTGAATCCATTATTGATATTTTGATGTATAGAAAGAAGTGTAAAACAGATTAGAAACCCTACTTATCTGAGGAATTGAAAAAGGTGTGAAAAGTTACAAGTGACAGGATGTCAAACAACCAGCAGCACTTGAAGCTCCAAGTGATTGAAAAAGATGCTTTTACTGCATCGAACAGTTGAAGGTAAAGCCTCGTTACAAGGAACAAAAGAACAAACCTGGCAAATCTAAGCATTGTTGTCCATCCTGTCAAAGAACAGTATGCACAAAGCACGCAAGCTACGTATGTAATGAATGCATTGAAAAATTCCACATAGACTTGAACGGACCCCCAGCAAAGACACTTGAAAACATTTTTTGTAGATATTTTTATAGCATATCCCAAAGTTTTGTGCATTTCCCATTTCCCGTTCACGAAATAATTAGGGGGGGCCAAAAAAGCCCCCCCATGTGAAATAAGGGCATACCGATATGCCATGTTAAATAGGGTTAAACTGATATTATCACCAGGTAATGGAATTTTTCATCAAACATTTTCAAAAGCTGATGAACAGCAAGAACGTGTTTAACTGTTTAACACCTTTAACGAGACCAAAACATCAACTATTGAAGACCAAGATGTGGGCTTATTTTACAGCAAATAAAACGACAAGATATATTGTGTTGCAAGATTTGCTTTATACTTATAATCATAGTGTACATCACGGTGAGAATGAAAACAGAGCATGGCGATGTACATCCTGTTAAATATAAGTTTAACTTAGGCAATCAAGTAAGAATTAGCAAGATCAAACGGAAATATTTACTGTTAAAGGATTATAATGGAGGTGAACACATGCACCGATCTGCATGTGCATTGGACATATTTTTCTTTTCTTTATGTAAAGTGAACTTTGAAGTGTGTTCTTAAGGTAGCATACTAGGAACTTCTTACATGTTGTGTGATATTAAATGTAAACATCTCACAGCATGAGATAGCATGATGTGGTGTGCAACAATGTTTTACCTCAGATCCACTGCAGAGCCTTACAGTACCACAACATGCTGAAATGCCTAAACTGACTTTATTTCGTAGTACTGACATGACATAGCATATTGATATCTTATGTCATTGTGGTTAGTGCTACAGTATATAAACTGCAGTCAGTTAAGCTGACTCATCAGAGTATCTCTTGGTCTTGTTAATCAAGAAGTCTTTGTGGAGTTCCTAGTTGCCAACTCTAAAATCCATAGACAGAGTTACTCAGATTTCTAGAATTCCTTTGAGTGTCAAGTGGACTATTGTACTCAGACAGATAGGTTCTGGTCTTATAAAGTAGACCACTGGAAAATATAAGAGTTTGTTTGTAATATCTTCTGCAGTCTTTCAAAACTAAATAACTGAATTCATGTCTTCTTGTTATGCAGTCATTAACAGTCGTTATTACCTTTCCACATTCGAATGGCATTGGTTTTCCTGTTTCAACTCTTAAAACAATCTCTGTCTTCAAACGCCTTTGTTTGGACCCATACATACTTTATATTGTTGTAGGATTGCCTGCCATAAAAACTAGTAACCATTTTTCAAGTGAACAGTTCCTTTTTCAGTAAGAACATCAAATGCCTTGAACCCATATTCATGGATTCAAAAAATATAACCATTGTTGCTGTAGTATATACCACAATACAAGGATAAGTCATCAAATACAATCCAACCTCCAAATTCCTACTCAGGATTAATCCCCTTGCCCACCAATCCCCACTTGGTACAAGGGTACTAATCTCAATGTGTGTGGAGTGGTGACTAGGGAGAAAAATTCTGTTTGTTTATAGGTATATATTAAAGGATGCTCTGTGCAAGCTCAGGGACTGGTATGTTGTTGACCAAACCTTACTTAGGCTTGTAGTGAAGCAAATCGATTTGGTCTCATTCTTTTTTCCCTTGTATGGATCTCTCACAAGTTGTTTACATCATTTCAACACTGAAGCCAGTAAATGATTTAAGACTGACAAATGAAATGGCTTTATTGGTGCTTGTGGCTTGTTTCACTTTCCAGGTAATCTTAGTTACTGGACCATTTATGACTTGAAAGAAAAGTTCTGAAACTCAGCTCTTTGGAATATGCAGTGGTCAAATATTCACATTGTGTAGCAATGCTTTGACTTGGTTCTTTCTCATGAATATGAACAAAAGACGTTACAGGAAGTCACTTGTTGCCCGGGAATTTCCTAAGCAACTGACTATAAAGGACATTCTTTGCTGAAGTTGAATTAACACTTTTCATGTTCTGGTAAATCACTCTGCTGAGCTACACAATCACAGGTATGTCTGAATTGAGTAGTTTTGCAAATGAAATGGTTTTGAGCAGGTTTCAATAGTGGCTTCTTGGTTCAAA
This sequence comes from Heliopora coerulea, assembly GCA_030142905.1. Lineage (NCBI taxonomy): Eukaryota > Metazoa > Cnidaria > Anthozoa > Scleralcyonacea > Helioporidae > Heliopora > Heliopora coerulea. Next base: position 457,010 of record JASJOG010000217.1, read on the forward strand.
TATCACCTGGATTTTGCTGGTGCATGATGGCAAAGCAAAATGCAGATTCTGGTTCATTCATGTCTGCAGGATGATGCCTTCTGAATATTTTGTTGTAGTTATCCTGATTGCATTCATGATCGATTCTTTGAGAAGTAGGATAAAATACTCAGCGTCTTGAAGACTTATCCTGGGCTGACAGTCTTTGGATCCTTTCTCTGCTTTCCACACAAGGATCTCATTGCCCTTTTCCTAATGAAATGTCACCTTGCTGAAGACATCAGAACCTATTTCTGTCCTGTAAATAAGAATGCAAGGTAAACTCCCACAGGGAAACACCGAAAATCTACTTATTTTTAAAAGATCATACAATCCTTCAGCAAGAATGTTGTCTGCATCAGTCTTTCTCACTTCTTGGGTGGCTTGTGGATGGTTACCCATTTACAATGTTCAACCAGTAATGATTTCATCTGGATTTTAAATGTTTAAAGCTGTCTTCTTTTGGTAAATTCACGGTGGAACCCTTTGTGTGGAGGTGGCACTGAATGCTTTTTTGAAAATACATAAGAATTGAAGGTTTGTATGATACGCTGTTTTTCTCTTTTACAAAAGTTTTACAGTGGAAAAAGTACATCTTTTACTTCCTTCTACTAGTCCTTCTTTTCTCAAAACTTGCACAAGGTTTGCTTGTCGTATTTTGATGTACGATTTTTGGTCAGCAGCAGAAATGTAGAACTCTTTCATGTTTTCTTCATTGCCAAAGTCTTTTACCTCCGGATGAATACTCTGCATAAAACTTCATCATAGCACTTTTACTAGAAATTTGTAATTAACTTTGATATAATGTAAGATTCATCCGTTTTTTAATGCAAAATGCATCAAAAAAATATTTTTCAATCATAAGCTATCTGTAATGCCCTGCTTGTAAGATGGAAAGTGTTGCCATCTACTAAAATGTCTTTCTTCAATGTAAAAAAACTTGATAAGTTTCACCCAAAAATGGCACAAAACACCTCAAGATCACAACTAATGCAGGGTCTTGATACAAACATACACCGTTTGGCAGTAGAATTGTTAGGATAGATCTCATTATTTGTGAAACTGTTGAAGGTAATTCTCATCAAATGTTTTGTTTTATTTGAATTTGAATTTATTAAAATTCGTCACAGATCTAGATTACAAGTGACAGGAGTTAAAACAGGATTGAAATCCCAACTGATATATACCCCTCATCTATCCTATCAGGTATCTATTAACAATGTCATTAAATGCCAAAATAGAATTGGAGATAAACTTCAATCAAAATTAAAAAAGAACTCCAATGAACTACAATATACTATGATGGAGAATGTCAAAACTTTCTCTTATAAATACAACAAAGTTGTTTTCTGAAGCAAGTAACACTCCAATTAGAAGATTTGAGTTCATGTGGGAAGTTATGGAATAATCTAACTGATGTTGGAAAAAAAGAGTTTTGATAATAATTTTGTTTATGATTAGATTTGTTAGATAAGTTACTGCTATCAGATCGACAAGTGTTATAATGAGAGATGACAGACATAAAAATTACTAAAATCTACACTAAGCGTTCCACACTTACATTTATATAAAAGAGTGAGGTCAGCAACATCTATCCTTATATGATAGGTCTCGACCATAATAGTTTAAGACAAATTTTGTAGCTCTCCTCTGGACACGTTCTTTTGCTGTATACGGAGACCAGAGATTTGATGTATATTCGAGTTGAGGCCAAACAAGAGTGATATACAATAACTTACATGTCGCTTGATAAGGCCAAGAGTTCTGTTGGCTTTTGCACACATAACTAATATGAGCAGTCCATGACAAATTGCTAGAGACAGTCACACTGAGGCCTTTAGTAGTGTTTGCCACTTGTAAGCATTGACCTCCTAGATAATATTCCGTGTTGGTATAAGTTGGGGACCGTTTCTTGGACATATTGAGTACCAAGCATCTTGAGGTGTTAAAAGACATTTTTGAATCAACACTCCAGCGATACAAACTATTTAGGTCAGGCTGTAAAATGGCAGAAGAATTTCCAGAAGTCATAGGTCCAAAAAGTTTTCAATCATCGGCAAAGAGAGCCAGCTTAGACTCGCCCGATATACAAACAGGCATATCATTAGCATATACAATAAACAGTAGTGGCCCCAATATAGAACCCTGGGATACTCTGGATGTAACAGGCAACCAATCTGAATATTCACCCTGCAACATCACATGTTGGTATCTATTGAACTATTGCAAAAGAGTTCCTCTTATCCCATAGCCACTGAGTTTTTTCAATAGAATGTTATGTGACACTTTGTCGAAGGCCTTTGAAAAGTCAAAATGTATAACAACCTCTTCTCCGCTTGCCAAATTATCCAGGATGTTATGATGAACTGTCAATAACTGGGTCACAGTTGATCGGCCTTGCATAAACCCATGTTGAGAATTACGCATTTGTGATTTTAGGAATGGAAAACAATGTTTGAATATACAGTGATATGCAAAAGTATTGGACACAGACAATTTTCGAGAATTTATGTATTCAAGTGTTCTTTTTTATTTGTATGGCAATTTGGGTACAGTAATGCACAAAAATTTATGTGTAAAGCAACAAACTGGGGGAATGTATTCGATTAAATATTTTATTGGAAAATGTTCCCGAATGCATCACTCAAAAGTATTGGACACATTCCAATTCGCATACATCATGTGCTGGAAAATTTGCAATTCCTATTTTATATTTCAATCATGAATTTTCATGTTTCATACAACCAATTAGAGCTTGCCACGCACTACTAGCAATTGTATATAACATGCAGAGGTAGGTCAAATTCTCACTGAAGATTAGACAAAGCTGCAAAAGGATCAAGTCATGGGGAACGTGAAGGAGCTGTCACAACGGATGCGTATGCTGATTGTTGATGAACACAATCGGGGGATGGGTTATCGCAAGATCTCCAGCAAGTACAACATCCATGTTAGTATGATCAGAGCCATAATTCAAAAGTGGAAGGGGTGTGGTCTTGTTACCAGTCTACCAAGAAAAGGACGTCCCTGAAAGCTAAACGAATGTGCCGAGAGGCTGATTACTCGAAAAGTGCTGCAAAAGCCATTTACAATGCAAAGTGAACTTCAGAGGGATCTCCAGGCTGCTGGGGCAGTAGTGAGCCAAGATACAACTAGTTGGACACTCCATCGAGTAGGGTTAAATTCTCTTTCCCCACGAAAGACACCTCTTATGAAGACTAGGCATGTTAATGCTCGTCTGAAATTTTCGGGTGATCATCTAGAGAAACCCGCTAAGTTCTGGGATAAGATATTGTGGTCAGACAAGACAAAAATAGAGCGTTTTGATGGAAACAGTTCACAGCATGTTTGGAGAAAGAAAGGTACTGCATATGATCCCAAAAATACAATACCAACCATTAAGCATGGTGGAGGCAGCATAATGCTATGGGGTTGTTTTGCATTGACTGGTACGGGAAACTTCATGTCATCAAAGGAAAAATGGATAGCACAAAGTATCAGGAAATTCTTGAAGAAAGTATGGTCACATCTGTAAAATTGCTTAAATTACCACGAGGATGGGTGTTTCAGCACGACGATGATCTGAAGCACACTTCCTTGAAAACAAAAGAGTGGTTCCAGAGAAAGAAAGTAAAGGTTTTGGAGTGTCCCAGTCAGTCACCTGATCTTAATCCAATTGAAAATCTTAGGAAAAAATTAAAAATTAAAGTTCATCAAAGAAATCCACAAAACCTGTGCAAGCTTAAGACAATTTGTCAACAAGAGTGGGAGAGAATCAGCAGTGACTTCTGTTCAAAGCTGACTTCAAACTATTCCAAACGTTTGGCTGCCGTTCTAGCGAATAATGGGCATGCAACTAAATATTAAACATTGCCATTGATTGTGTGACCAATACTTTTGCAGATTATGTTTATAAAATTCTTGAAAGTCTTTTCTGGATTTGCTGTTTGCATGACATTTTGTAGTCGTTTGCTATACCCATCTCACAATTATAATAAAATTGAACACCAGAAATTCTCAATGTTCGAAAATTGTCTATGTGTCCAATACTTTTGCATATCACTGTACAACATTCCATAACCTTAGAAACTATACATAGCAGTGAGATCGGTCTAGAATTCAATGCTACGGTTAGATCATCGTTTCTATGCACAGGTGAGATGTTTGCTCATTTCCAGATAAGGGGAACTTGACCATTGGACAAGGAAAGGTTAAAAAGTCGACAAAAAGATGAAGCAATTACTTCAGCTGTCTTAATCAGCGGCATCCCAAGAATGTTGTCTGGACCACATGCCTTATTAGGATCTAAGCCTTTTAAAACATTCACGACTTCAGATTCAGTAAGATGAATTTTAGACAGTTCAATTGTTGTTGGGGTAATAGATTCCATATTTGAATGTTGCATATAACTTTCTTTAGGAGAAAATATGGAATGAAAGGAATGATTCAATAAATTGGCTTTAGCAACTCGAGATCAGAGACAAATTTCTTGGCCATCCTGAAGTAAATGAGGTGAAGCATTGTCACGTGTTGATGACTTAACAAATGACCAAAAGCTCTTCGGATTTTTTACAATAGATTCTTTGAGCTTACAAGCGTACTCCATTCTCTTCTGTGCAATCATCTGTTTGACTGATTTCCTTAACCTTTGAAATGTCGCAATATCATTAATTGAGCCCGTTTTGTTTCCTTTCTTTCTTTTGATATTCTTCTGTCTTTACATAGACAAAAGTTTGGTATCAATCCATGGGTGGTTATGCACATTTTTAATCACATTTAGGAATGTGTGTATTGACTGCTGATGTAAAGAAATCACACCAATTTGAAAGAGATTGATCAACATCATTTGCTACAAAGCACATATTCCATGGGATATGCAAAAGTGCTTCATTTAAACCAGTCCAGTCTGCCTTTTTGAGATTATAAACAACATGCTTAACTATACTTTTTTGTGATATCCTTAGATTTAATTCAAAACTGATCAACTTGTGGTCAGTAACTAGGGTATCATGAAAGCCAATAACATTTGAGACCTTTTCTGGAATAGTTGTAACTATCTATAAGATCTAATATATTGCTACTTAATTATATATACGAAAACTCTGACTGCCCAAGCTGGGAATTGAACCCAAGGTCTCCAAATTTATGTATCGGCGCTCTGACCACTGAGCTACTGAGACACGGCTAGGACAGGTGGCCTAGCCAATTCAATATATATGAAAATTTCTGACTGTCCTAGCTGTGTCTCAGTAGCTCAGTGGTCAGAGCACTGATACATAAATTCAGAGACCTTGGGTTCATTTCCCAGCTGGGGCAGTCAGAGTTTTCGTAAATATAATTATGATCATATCAAAATCCTTTCTTCATATAAATATTGATACCTCTTGTAGGAAAGTCCACCATTTGCCACATATAATAGTCTTTAAATAACTTGGCTAGATCATTGTGTATCTCATCTCCAGAGATTGCCACAAAGTAAAAGCTGGTCAAAATGGGCATCTGACGCACTGCATAGGTTTTTTTTAATTGCTTTAAGTAATTACTATTAGTATCTAGTGGTCGATAAAAAACAATCGCAAGAATTTCTTTGGGAGTTAGGTCTCAATTCACAAGCAATGATTTCAGCATTGCCTTCAAGGTCCTTACATTGAAAGCTTTTTATCATATTGTCCACAGCCAACAAAATGCCACCTCCAACTTGGCTCGATCTGTCCCTTCTATGAATCGTAAAATCCAGACCAGGCAATAGCTCACAGTTTAAAACACATGGTTTTAACCATGTTTCAACAGCAAATATCTGAAATTCTTCAGTTTTATTGACTAAGCTTCTAGCATTCATATGCAGACACTGAATATCCGTGCAGATAAATCGAAATTTTAAGCAACTAATAATTTCCACGGCAAAATGTTTTGTTTTTCTTATATTCGATTGTCTCTTCTAGTTACTCTAAGGGCGATTTTTCTTTTTGGCAACTTGGATTTTGGAGAGATATATTGTAAGGGTGGGTGAGAGGTTGTTGCATGCATGTATTTCTAGTTGGCATTGAGCATATTTATGTCCGTTTTATATATTGAAACCTCTTTTATGAAAATGAAGACACTAAAGATAATTGGTAGTAATGTCTATATGGGTATTTAGTGTACCAAAATCTAGGCTATACTCATATGGGAATAATTGAATAGCTGGCTTGTGGTAGCCAAGTGTTAATAGCAACATTCCTCTTCCTATCATTGTGAATCAGAATTCACCTAGTGTCTGATCATTCACCTGCCAATAGGGTATGTGAGCTGGGTTTAGACTGTTGTTGCAATAGTGATTCAGATAATTACCATTCGCACTTGGCTGAAAATCCAATGATCAAAGCAACAATTAATTCCTCTGGATAATCTTAGGTGAACAAGAATTGAAGCTTTGGCTTCCTGCATCACAAAGTGCTAAGGAACAGACTATGCTCTAAACCATTACCTTGATCAAAATCTAAATTTTGTAGACAACTTAGATAAAGAACAAGGTATCAGAACAAGGACCTAATGTACTGCTTCCAAGATTTCCTCATCACATCTTCAATGATTGGTAAGTGATACGGTTTGCAAGGGGGAAAGCACCCTGAACCAACTGAAAGTTTCAAAAATTGAAGAATGAGCAAAAAGCAGGATTTCCAATATTGAGTTAAGAGGATGCTAGTTTTTGGAGTTTTCTTCCTGTTATTATAAAGCATCTGAAGGTTGGGATCATGTCCACCAGTCTGGTTCCCACTTCACTTTTCTTACAGAAGCCCAAGTATGTTTATGTAAAAGAACCCTCTGTTGCCTCTATTTGTCCAGGACTAGCCTTGGTCATATTGTGTTTGACATTTCTCAATTTACCCAAGACAGCCTTGGCAACTATGGATGTATGTGGGGTGGTATGAATTGTCTGAAGATATTTTGAACTGAAAAAATTAATCTCCTTGACAATAATTACAATGAAAAAATTTAGGCTAGCAATCATAGGATTCTGTTGGCTTTCAGATTGGTGAGTACATTTGGTAGTGCAGAGGTTGATAAGCCATGCTGTAGCCACACAGACCTCTGCTTGACTGCTTTGGGACAGGGGTGGTTTCCTTTCTGTTTAGTTGAACAGCATTGTGAGAATTTTAAAGCTATATGTTTGCTGTGCAGTGGAAGTCTAAAAACATGGCAAAGAAATGCATGCTGTGTGTTCAGTTGCTGCTCAACCAGTCCCAGCACATGGTCATGACAAGGAAACTCTTTCCCTTATAAATAGCTCATTTAGTCATCGAAAAGTATGAGGCTTTTTGCAGCCTTTCTGCTTGGTTGATCCTTCCAGTAAAATATGCACATCTAAGTGTAAGCACTTGTACTGTGAAACTGCAAATGGCTCGTTAAACTAGTTATCATTTGATTGTACCCTTATTTCTTGGATAACCATACTAATTTAATATATATGCAAAAAGTCCCAACTTGTGAAAGTGATGTATTTACTAGATTAAAAAACAACATGGGTTCACATGGCCTTATGTAATCATTTTATAATACCCTGAGGATGATTCTGAAATGGCCTTATGTGCCTGTGTTGTTCTATTTAATAATAAAAGTGTCTAAAGCTTTCAGAGAGAAGAGGAGTGCTCAACGAGATTGTCTTGTCTACCACTAAAACAAGGAATTTTATATATACTCTAAAGACTGTTGCATAAGAATTTTGCCTTTGCAGAAAAGAGCAGCTTGTATAATCTTAAATGGCAACTCACATGCATCCTCCATGTGTTTATTTAATTGTCTACAGTGGTAATCCTTTTTAACAGGATTCGACTTGTAGTTCTGGGTTATTTGATGGAAAGGAAATACTAGATTTTTTTAATTGTAATTTTATTTCTCCAAGATACAATAGGGTTCCAGAAGGCGGTAGATCAGCGGTACTCAACTGGCAGACCCGAATACAACTTTCTCTGGACCCATAGCTAGCATAGGAAACTATTCTTTTCAATATAATTTAAGACTTAGTCATTAGTGACTTAGTACCTAAGACTACTTCCTACTAAGTGATGGAGTACAACAAATAATAGGGAATATATATATAAGCAGCAACACAGTTGTGCGCTAGACATGTCCAGCATGCAAACTTTTCATTCCATACTGGTCGAAATATACAAGTATAACAAGTTTGGAGTACTGCTGACCACTAGCACCTGAATAAATCTGAACTGTTTTGATAGACACATTGAATCCTTCCATCATCTAAAATAGTATGTTCAAATGTAGGCAAGAAAAGAAAAGTTGATAGTGAAAACCACTCGTTTAAAGAATGGAGTGAAAAATATGTGTTCATGCTTCCTGTAGCAAGCACCAAACCCATGTGCCTAATTTGCAATAAAACAGTGGCTCTTCAGAAGAGTGGCAATGTGAAATGCCACTATGACTTAAAACACGGTCACTTCAAAGACATGTAGCCTCACAATTCAGGGGTAAGAACCACAAAAATGAATCAACTGAATTTGTCATATCAATCCATGACAAAAAAGAGCAATGGAGTCCTCATATCTAGCAGCATGAGTGTTGGGGAAACACAAGAAACAAATGACAGAGAAAATAAAGCAAATACCACTGTCAGATTCCATGGCAACAAAAAAAAAATCAAAATACTAGCTGATGATTTGAGTAGGCAGATCTGTGATGGTATTAAAAATGCAGAATGCATTTCCTTAGCTGTGGAGGAGCTCACTGACACCACTGACAATCCTCAGTTGCTGGTCTTTGTAAGGTTCTATCATGAAGCAAAAAGTGAGTTTTGTGAAGATGTGTAAAGCCTGACAAACCTCCCTGGAAGCACAAAGGGAGAAGATATTTATGAAGCAATAATAGGGATACTGAGTGAAAAAGAGAGATCTGAACAATGTCCTCTCAGTCAGTACTAATGGAGCTCCTTCCATGATAGGGTGAGGGAGAAGAATGGTTCAGCACTTGAAAAAGCATCACCCTAACCTGATATACCATTGCATAATCCACCAATCTATCCTTTGTGCCAAACTTGGTTATGTGTACTCAGAAGTCATGACAAAAGTGATGAGACTCATCAACTTTTTGAGAGAATCTTCGTCACTGCAACATCGCTTGCTGTGTGCATTCCTGACAGAAGTCAATGTAACATCAGATTCTTGAGCATTTTTGGGCCATTAGGAAAGAGCTGCAAGTTTTCAAATGCAATAAAATTCATGGAATTCATGCAAAATGAAAAGATGGAAGCTGTTGCATTTTTGATAGCTATAACATCTCGTCTCAAGTTACAAGGGAAGAATATGGTGTGTGAGCTGATGTCAGTACCACATGCTTCCTAGAGGAAACCCAAGATTTTCAAGAGTAACCTACAGGTAAGCCCTTTTAATCCTTTCAATCATACATATTGCTTTGATGCAAATGAGACCTTTTTGTTCGTAGTCGTAACTCTACCTTAAAGGCACTGTAGTCCTCTTTAGTCTTTTTGTTTTACCTACAGGAAGGACAGCTCCTGCACGTCCAAAGAAGAAGAATATCAGAATATCAAATTCCTGGAAAAGCTGATTGGAAATTTCAAGACTCGATTTGATGACTTTATACTGGGACAAAAAGTCCAATTGTCCATTGAAAAACTGTTTCTCTGTAGAATTGCATTAAATCATTCCAAGGGCCAGCGCTGCTTCTCTACAACCTGGACAAAGATGGTTAATGCAGCTAATTTTCTTGTGCTACATAAGTTGGCACAACAACGAACATTGTGTAGAACAAGTACTGCAGTAGACTCACCAATGAACACTTGCATCAGCATCTTTCTCTGGGCCTCTCACCTTTTGTGCCAAAGTTCAAAGTCTTGACAACAGAAAAGAGGTATAATTATTCTCATTAAGTGACCGTGTAAACAGAATTATATTTTGTTTTAGGTTGAGAGAATGTACGATTGTACATTCTTGGCAGGTTTGACTCCTCTTAACAAATGGACCTTTGCCGTACTGCAAACTTGGTGTGTGGAACTTTAAGGAATATATTTGAGTACCATGGCAGTAGATCATTTGCACTTATTGGAGTAGCCTACCAGCTGAACTTGAACAGCATTCTTTGGTTTTTAGGACAGGTTATATAATGAACAAATGCCTTTACCTCATTTTAATCCTTAGTTTCTGTTATATTGATGAATCTAATTAATAGTTTATTTTGCTCATTGTTATGATTCTGTTCTTAGGTAATTTGTACAATTGAAGGCCATAAGTTTCTTAGTGTTGTACACTATTGCATGCTACCCTCTTGATATTAAGTCACAACTACTCCTGGTAAGGTAGTGGTTTAACATAGATGTGGGTAATCTTGTTAATTATGGTCTTCCTGGGAATAGGTCATTGTAATTTTTGATCTTGAACAAGGAATTCCGTTTAAGTGAGAGTTATCAGCTTGGATTCATTATGTCGCTGCACTTTGTACACACTGCCTGTTGGTACTACTGATTAAATGGTTTAGTGAGGCCTCTGGATTGGCACTGTTGGATTTGCAAGCCCAAGAACTTGGTTAAGCATAATCATTTACAGGAAGTAAAAGTCAACAAGGTTTGCGCAGGTGAATTTGTGGAAGGATCATCACCAATCTTCACACAAAAAGAAATGCAATAATTCCCTTGCTGCTTAGTTTGTGAACCTGTGTGAGACCGTGAGAGTGGAAGTTTGGCCTTGGTTAAATGGATGTTTGCATTGTGTGGCCCCCCATTTGACTTTTTCTTATCTCCTACCTCCAACTTGTATAATTTTGTGGTTTGGACTTTGTTGAAATGTTGAAAATAACAGCACAACCTTTACCAGTACAGCTCTAGGCTTCTACATTGGTGAAGACTGCAGGCAGCTGTGGTAAGTATCTTATGAGTGATTCATGAAGGCTAAATATTACATGACTTCATGGTTGCTAATAACCTTGGGACCCTGTTGCACCTTGTGAACTTCTTGAGCCCAGATCAGGCAAGATTACCTGCTGAATTTAAGCATGTTACTAAGCAGAGTAAAAGAAACTAACAAGGATTCCCCTAATAATGGTGAATAAAGATGGAACAGATCGAGTTTGAAATCTCCATTGTTTTCAACAGCCAGTTGTAGTTTCCTGAAGTACTTTGCAGGCAAACTGACCTTGCTTAAGTTGCTTGGGCTTGTAATCCACAATTGGTGGTGAATTCAATCTAAAGCTAAGTACATGCTTAATATGATGAAAAGGAATTTAAAAAAAAAAAGAGTTAAAGTGTGTGTGAAAGCATCGAAAGGGATGCAAATGGAGTTATCAACTCAACTGTGCACACTCAAGTATGGATGTGGGATGTATGTGGTGCACTTTACGGAAGTGTGCATTAATGTCAGCTTCCAGCAAGCTAGATGTTTTCTGATTATTAAGCCTCACAATCACATGGTTCATGAATCTCGGGGTGGGCTGGTATTCTGTTTTGTCAGGACAGTTGTCGACTGCAGCAGATGGCACACCTTTTTCCTTAAACTGCTGCTGGTCACCAGGGCGGTGATCACATACAAGGTGCGGTGAATGTTGACGACCATAAGACTCTGGGGGGGTGGCAACCAGTGGGCATAAAGTAAAGGTAGCTTTGGCTTCTGAGGTGAGGAGCCACATTATCAACCAATGGTACGAGTAAGAGTACACCTGTTGGGACCTGAATAGGGTGAAGCTTGTAGCAATTATGATGTGCAAATGGATCATCAAATTTGTGTATAGCAGCAAAAGACTTAAACCATCTAGTACCTGGTTACCTCCAAAGTTTTCATTAGATAAACCAAATGATCAGAGGTCTTAGGATTTAAATAACCTCAACTTATTAAATTAGTTATTAAAGAAGTCTTACTAGTTTAATTGAAGCCCAACATTGGTGAGCAGGACTGATGATGTGGATGAACTGAATGCTGAGTTGAGGTGGCCAAGCTGGTGTTCATCAGCCCCACAAAAAGTGTTTGATGGTAGCCATGGAAGTCAGGCAAAAGAGGAGCCAAGCAAAGCATGTTACTTATCCAACAACACTGTGCTGAGTTGTTATCATGAATGAGAAAGGATTTGCAACAAAAGTCGACAAAGCTCTGACCAACTTACTGTCATGCCAAACAATAGACCACCTGACAATAGCCCAAAGAATGGTACAACCATGCCCTGCCCCATTGATCAATCTACTGCTGACGGCACAGGCCAGTCATGGTGTTCATAAGAATGACATACATAAACAGTTACCTGAACAAGCTCTTAAGCAATGACACACTGTGTGCAAGCATGTTTTGAAGCACCCTGCTTGCACCATTGTGTCACAGTTGTCTTTTGATCTCGACTTCATTGGAGTCAATTGAGGTTTCATGCTTGAAATTTCAATGACATTTATTTGCAGCTGGCTTCCTGCAGAAGTTTATTCACAAGTGTTGTCTCCAGGTTATTTCAAGAGTAGAGTTACAAATCGTACCACTGCCTCGTGGTCGTGCAAGTGCTGCAGAAAATGAGAAAGCTGGTCATCTCTGGTACCAAAGACTCATGCAAAACATCATATGCTTTGGTGTTTCATCACCTAATTCCTGCAGAATTCATTGCGTTGATTGCAAATGAATGACAGTTCTCTGCAGCGATGATCATTGAAAGAACCCAAGGACTGGTCATTATCAACAATGGACTCCAACTTGGCCAAAAGTATGCTTCTAGGGGGATGGATGTTGACTGCTGTAAAGCATCAAAATCCAAGATGTTTGAGCTACAGTCCCTTTTATCTCACTACCAACAAAGTACCCAACTTTGAAGCTGAGAATGAGAACATGATAAGGACACTTATGATCTTTGAGACTTACTTGTTGACTTCAAGGCACGTAGGGGCCAATAAATAGATGTGACACCACAATGGAATGTGTGGCTTGGATTACAGATCAAATTAACAATAACACTAGTATGAAGATGCCCACATTCCAGATCAAGCACGAATGGCAGAGGAAGTGACAACATGTACAATTTGATTGACGACCTGGCTGTTGCTGATAGTTCTTCTAATACTAGCCAGATCTGACCAGCAGATGCATACGAGTAAACTTCCCAGCTCTGATGACAAGTGGGACCAACTATTGGTGGAAACAATTTTCCCATTTGCTGCAAAAAGATCATGCCATTCAAACTTTGTAAGTTATGCAGAGTTGAGGTTCACCATCAGAAAAAGCAATAGGTGTGAACAAAAGGAGATGAGTGAAGATCAAAATGAACCAGATCATGATGATTTAATATGGAAACTGACACCAAGGCAGTAAGTAATAAATGATGACCAATATTTCAAGAGAGTCTACCAAGTGATAAAAACTTGCTTCTTTCATCAAAACTTAATAATTCTCAGATGATGTTGTTCTCTTTGAATGTGCAATGCTTCCAAAAAAGAACAAGATTTTTGGACAAAACCAGACCCCAAACTTGAGACATGGCAGCTCATTATTGGCAAAGTGTGTGACATGTTTGACTTCCTGTCCTTTCCAAACAAGTATCCAGACATGGATAAAGACCTACGAAGAACATAGCTAAACTACAGAGCGTGCAAAATTTTGCTGAAAGAATTGTTACAGGTATAAGGAAGTATGATCATATCATGCCTGCTGGTTATATGTTGTGATACAAAGATGCTGTTATGACATATAAGTGTTTGAATGACTTGGCTCCATCATATCTTGCCAGAAGATTTGTATCTAGGTCACAAACACATGCCTGAGACAAAAGATGTAAAGACAAGTTGCAGATTCCCCTTTATCAAACTGCATCAGAGCAGCATTGATTCTTATATAGGGCAACTAAATTATGGAACGAACTGAAGGATGATATTAAGAACATATCTAACATCGGAACTTTTAAGATTTTAATAAATAACAAATTATATAAAGAGTGTTGGAATAATTGCTAGTTGTTAACAAATCAATATTTAGTTCCTTAAAGTTGAAATGGTTGTTATTATAGTCTACATGAATAGTTAAATTTTGACCTTGTTATTAGTTGTAACGTATAGTTGAAATTTACGTAGGTTGGGTAATTAACGTCAATGTAAATATAGATTTATAGTGCACATAATTATGATTTGTAATTATTTCTGAAAAGCCATAATGGAGAAATAAATTACTTTGATTGATTGATTGACCTACAAGAGCTCAGGAAAGTAGTTGGCTGTCAATTACTACCCCATAGTTTACCTTATACACAAGCAAAAATTGATGCAATTTACAATTTCGTCTGTGCTAACTGTAGTGATCAACATTGCAAAGTTTAATTTGCAGGAGAGTTCAGAGGCAGTTAGCAAGAGAAGCCCCAATTCTTTTGAAAAGACCTAAGGAAGGTATGACAAAAAAATCCTGGCAACAATTCTATTTCGCATTGACCTTTCAAACATTATGCAACTTGCAAGCCAAACACCGAGAATCTTGTGGAATAGAAAAAGCCTGTTTTTTGTGCAATGCTGGAAAGAAGTAACAATATTTGGTTATTAAAATTGTCGCTTATAGTGTAAAGCCCTTTTAAGAATGGGATAAATCTGAAGACAGTAGATTTTTTTTTTAATTTAAAACGATCATAACATGGTAAAAAGTCATGGCCTTTGTAATGATAGATAGTTCCACCTACTCATAAATATTAGATAACTCAGAAAGGCCATTGTAGGTCAACATTCAAGATGTATTAAACCACAACCATTTCGATAATGTACTTGCTTTGACCATTGAACTTATTACATGGTGTTAGGTGTGGATAACAGTATTTGCAGTTAGAATGGAAAATGTCAAAACACTGAAAATCATAAACTTAGAAAGAAATCTCACCAAGAATTGCAGGTGATTCAAATAGGCATGGGAAATTTGTGTCGCTGAAAACTAGAGGGATGGAGAAGGCTAAGGATGATAAACACAAAGTGGCATTATTTATTCACATCTTTGGTGAAGAGGCAAGAGAAGTTTATAACTCAACTCATGCTGGGCAAACCACAATAGTGAAGCCATTTGTGCTTATTTCTTCAACTGAAACCAACAAAAACGGCAGTCTACTGATAATTATTTCACATAATTGCAATCTTTAGCCAAGAAATGTAATTTCCCTTCCGTAACTGAGCTATTATTCAAGTACCTTGCTATTCAAGAGGGTTTGTTCTGGGAACCAAATTCAACATTATTTGATAAGATGTTAGCAATTATCAGAGTGGCAGAAGCTGCTGAAACACAAGCCAAGGAGCTAAAGCATGAAGAACTTGTAGATCTTGATATCATTCAGCAAGTGCGACAGAGAAAAAAATCTTCTGCCAAGTCGAGTTGCTGGGAATAATTCTAAAAGTAAGAATATTTGTATCTGTTGTGGTTTAAATCATCTGCCCAGAAGTTGCCCAGCAGATGGTAAGACTTGCAATTGCTGTTGTAATCTGTATCAGTTTGCTAGGATGTGTAAATCCATTTCATAAGGGGTCAATTTGGTACACGCATGTAATAACTCCACAAGGATTCAACTGGGTTAAAATGGAACACAATTTTAATATAAACCGACACCATGTTACACAGGAAAAAGACATGCTTCTTTTTATCTCTGACAAGCCCCTAGAGCACTTTAGGTTATAAAACTCAACACATTACATCTCTTCCTTTCGTCAGAAATAAACTATGATCGAAGACAAAACAATGGAAATAACAAATGTCTAACGAAAATCAGCAAAAGTGAATAAAGTCTAATAAAGTTCCATACATATTGAGTCTCAACAGAGTTCATTGACATTCAAGTAAGCATATAGTCTTCGTACTTTACTGGTATCCTCACAGTCCGTCTTGGCCTTGAAGAGTTATCCAGAACTTCCTTTGCAGGAGACAAAGCATATGCTCAGCTCAGAGCCTCTTGATCTGCATTCTCTGATGTGTCCTTTGGTTCCTCCGGTAGGTTGTATGGTTTCACAAAGGAACTGTTGCGCCTGTACTGAACACCCTCTTTGGACCTAACATTAACTTCACTACCTTCTTTAGTCTGCAGTGTGTATGGCTCACTCTCAAAATTTGCCGAAAGTTTTCCACTTGTTTTTGTGTTCTTCAGTAGAACCAGGTCTTCAGACCTTACATGACTTGTTGCTGCACCTCACTTGTTTTCAGCATATATTTTGTGGGTCATCTTGTGACTCCAATCACGATCCCTGACTCCTTCATCCAAAACATTCTCAGCTATTCTTAATTCTGGAAGTTTGGTTCTGAGCTCTGTACCAAACATGAGAGAGGCAGGAGTGACACCAGTACTGAGGTGGGGCATGGTTCTGTTTGCTAACAGGAATTTCTGTAGCTCTTCTCGCCAGTCCTTCCCTTCCACATGGGCGATTCTCAGAGACTTAAGAATTGACTGGTTTTCTCTTTCCACCTGCCCATTCGCCTGCAGCCACAGGGATGGTGATGCCCTGTGTTCTACACCATGATCAGAGAGAGATTTTGTAAACTCCTCACCACAAAATGGGTGGCCATTGTCAGTCTTGAGTGTAAACAGGTATGCATATCTGGTAAATATCTGTGACAAAGCATCAACCACTCTTTTTGTTGCTGTTGAGCACATAATTACTACCTTGTAAAATCAACTGTAGTAGTCTACCACTACGAGCAGACTCTCCTGTGGGAAGAGGACCCATAAAATCTGCAGCTAAATCCTGCCAATGTCCGCTTGGCAGCTCCACCCTTTTCATTGGCTCTGGTGCTTGACCATCCCCCACCACTCCTACAAATTTTTTTCTGCATCAGAATCAATCTTTGGTCACCAAACCTTCATCATCAGGCATGCCTTTATTTTGATGATGCCCTGGTGTCCTTCATGGGCAAGATGCAAAACTTCTCAGAGAGATTCTGAGATGATGATTCGTGAACCACACAATACAAGTTTGCCAAGGATGCACAGTTCACCTTTAACTGCAAGATAAGCCGTCATCTTACACTGGGACCAGTTCCCATTCAGAATGTACAGTCTTAGGCTAGCTCTACTTGCCTTGCTGCCAAAGCCATGGGTACACTTTCCTGAGTGACCACCTTGACAAAGTCAAACTTCTCTCCACTGGTGTCCTTGAGTCTGGGTTGATTGAGCCTTGATAATGCGTCAGCAATGTTTCCTTTTCCAGGACGGTAGACAACACTGTACTCATATCCCTGCGATCTTAGAACCCAACGTTCAATGTGTGCTGAAGGTTTAAAGGCTCTGCCAAAAATGCACTCAAGTGGCTTATGATCTGTTTCAAGCTCGAACTTGCAACTGTATACATAAATATTGAATCTCTCCATTGCCCAAACTAGCGCCAAGGCTTCTTTCTTGGTCTGTGAGTATCGACGCCCTACTTCAGTGAGATTCCTGGAGGTATAAGAGACAGCTCGCCATTTCCCATCTTGACATTGAGTCAAAACAGCACCCAAACCATGTGGACCTGCATCTGCTATGATACATGTGACACAGTCTCCTCTAAAGTGCGCGAGTGTGCTAGCCTGTGCCATCAGCTTCTTCAACCTCTGAAATGCTTCCTCTTGATCCTTGCCCCAAACAATAGGCACATTCTTCCTTAGTAGATTCCTGAGAGGTTCTGCTTCCTGTGCAAAGTTGGGAATGAACTTGGCAGAATACTGGACAAGCTGTACAAAGTATCTGACCTCTGAAGCATCTTGTGGAGGACTAGGATTCAGAATGGCAGCTACTTTGTCTTCACTGGGCATAACACCTTGTCTGCTCAGATCATGACTGAACAACGTAAGCTTGGGATGACAAAATTGGCATTTGTCCCCATTCAGGGTTAGTTCCTTCTCACTCAGCCGGGTAAGTCCAGCATGCAAGTTCTTATCATGCTCTTTCACACCACCACCATGTACAACCAGGTCATGAGCTATGTTAACCACTCCTCTGCAGCCAAGCAAGACATCTGGTACTTTTCGGGAGCCAATGTTATTCCAAACATCAAACACTTATACCTGTATAAATCATGATGTGTCACAAAAGTCGTGATCTCATGAGATGCTTCATCCACTTCCACTTGATGGAAACCCCACTTGAGGTCGAGATTGGAGAATACAGTTGAACCATTGTGATCATATAGAACTTCCTCAATTGTAGGGATAGGGTGTCTTTCTCTCTCTATTGCCAAGTTAGCCCTGCGCATGTCTATGCAAATCTGTATGTCTCCGTCTGCCTGTGGAACCACAACCAATGGTGACACCCACTTTGTTGGGCTGTGCGAAAGCTTTTCAATAATATCCATGGCCAATAGCTCATCCAACTTCTTTCCCACTTTGTCTCTTAAACCAAATAGTAGCCTTCTCATGGGTTGTGCCATGGGTGTGATGTCATCTCTTACATTTAACTTCAGCTGCAAACCCTTCCGCTTTCCCACACCCTTCAAAACGTCTGCATACTCCTCACAAATATCAGCACCATTGCCTTCTGCAGTCAATGAGCACACTTGTCCTTCCTTAAATGGACCAAGTCTCAACACATTCAACTTCATTGCTGTTTCTTTTCCAAGTAACGACTTCCTCGGGCCTTCAATGACCATGAACTCATCAACACAACTCTTGCCATTAACCTCACACACAATTTCAGAGACAAATGTTCCAATCACCTCAATAGGCTCTCTCTGCCCATAAGCAAACAGCTTTTTGTTTATCTTCCTAGACTCACCCTTAACACCCCCTTGCTTCATCATCTCCCATGTTGCACGGTCAATAAGATTGCAAGAAGCACCTGAATTGATAAGGACTGCAGAGAACAACACTATTCCGACCTTTAAGTGAACTTCACCTGTAGACCCAACAGCTCCAACTACAAATGCATAGTAATCTTGTGCACCAGTAAACGAACTTCCAACCTGGTAGACTCTCCCCTGTGCAGTGTTCTTTCCATCTGCATCTCTAACCGGAGGTTTTTGCTTTTTTGTTTTACAACAAACAGCAAAATGGCCAACTTCTCCGCATGAACTGCATTTCTTGTTACGGGCACGACAATTTCTGTCCCGCACCATGTGACCAGCGTAATTGCATCTGAAACACCTCATCCCCTTCATTTCCTGTGGACCACTGGACTGTTTACTGGACTTGTTTCTTCCACTCCTACCTTGTACTGTTCTCCCCTCTTCCAAACAAGACAGTATTCACTTGACCTGAAGGGCCAGAATAATCCATCACCTTGACTTGCATTTCCACAGCTTCATAAACATGAGCTACATCTTGTAAATATTTAAGAGCAGCATTGGCCTTCTCTAGAAACTTACAGTAGAGCTTGGGGTCCCGACATTTCTCGATAAGTTGATCCCTTATTGCCTCATCCACATTTGTAAAGTTGCAGAGAATCGCCTTTTGCCTTAACCGACAAAAAAAGTGATCCACCGATTCTGAGGATGCTTGCTCCATTTGCCAAAACCGGTGCCTCTCAAATGGAATGTTGAGCCACAGTGCGAAATAGTTATCCAACAATTCTATGCTCTCGGTGAAAGGTCGGATATCCGTGCCAGACACCAACGTGTAGTAGAGTTCCTGGAGATTTAATCTGCCTGTATGCAAAAGCAGTGCGGTCTTCTGTTTGTCCCTTGTGACTCCTTTTGCCACTAAATACAACTTGAATGAGAGTTTCCACAGCTTCCATCGAGCCGCAAGATTGTTCAGGTCTTCTTTTGGGTTAAAGGAAGACTGGCCACATCCAACAGGGGAACAAACATAGATGGTGGAATTGTTGTGCTTGAAGTTGCAGTAGTTTCTGTACTTGACGTTGCATTCGTTTGTGACATTGTACTTACAAATGACTTGAATTTTGCTGATATAACTTCCCAAATGACGGTCCAAATGACTATCCTCGTTGCCAAAGTAATAACTCCACAAGAATGTCGCATTTAAGATATGGATTCAACCGGGTTAAAATGGAACACAATTTTAACATAAACTGACGCCATGTTACACAAGAAAAAGACATGCTTCTTTTTATCTCCCGCAAGCCCCTAGAACACTTCCGGTTATAAAACTCAATACATTACAAGGTAGAGGAAGAATTTTTTTGTTGACTCAGTTGAACAAGATCAGACTTGTCACTCCTCATGGCTGGTACCTATGTGTATTAATGGCATTATAACTAAAAGTTGGATACAGGTGCTAAATTAATATCACAGGATACCAGGATTACCTGCAACTTAAAGAATGCCCTAACCTGCATCCAATGTCAGTAAAGTTGACTGCATATGGCGGATCAGGGATCCCTGTTAAAGGATAGTGTGTTTTTTATCATTACTCCAGCAATGGTGCAGCCTATATTGGGAGTTAAAGGTTGTGGATGTTGACTAGTGATTGTGGAATGAAAGAGGCTATAAAGGTAAATGCTGTTGAAGAAAAGGAAGCAGAATACTATGGTAGTGAACATAAGAGTAGAAAATGCATAGTTTTAAGGGGGTGTAGGTGGTGCTGACAGGTATAGTTCCTTATTAGTTCCAGGGTTTGAGTTGTCTGCCAGGAGAATACCGTATTGAATAATTAGTCCTTCAGACCTCAGGGGATTCCTCTCTTTCCTTATTACATTCTCTCTTCCCCATTGTTAACTGTTGACATCTAAATCAGTTATCAAATATTGCCTTGCAATGTTTCTTTAGACCATGTCTAATTGTAGAAGCTGTTTCTGCAATCGGCCCACTGTCTGCCTGTCCTGTGAAACCTTTTCCTAGTCCTACCACTACATTCATATATAGTGATGATAACAGCAATCCCTAAACACTTATCAAGGATTTGGAAACATCACAGAAGGAACAAATTATGGCTGAGAAAACCCCAGTGGTAGTTAATCCCTCCAGAATTAATAAACAAAAATTTGAACCCTGACATTGGGAAAAAAATACCAGAAAACTCGACCAAGCCTTTATTAAAAGCTTAGGAGAGTCATCAGGCTGAGCAGAAAAAGATGAAGATTTGAAGATGTTACTGATACTGATAGAGATGCTTTATTCTGTAAAAATTTAATTCCACATTTACAAAGGGTTCCTCCACAGCTAAGCAGCAAGCTAAAATCCAACTGCAAATTTTCCCATGCCAATAGCCTATGGACTCATCGGGCACACCAGCAAATGCAAGGACAAATTTTGTGATGAAAGGTACCTGCAAACTTTATTCGCAACATTTTAAGTGACTTGAAAATTCTTTTGTCAATTTTAAATGTACAAGTACTGCACATAAAATATTAACATTTTAATTAAAAAAAACAACAGCTACTAAAACTGCAAGTGTTTTTGTGATGAGATATTGACATTTATTGTAGCACAGTAACTATTCTAAAACATTTTATTATTTACTACAAGTATATAGAAATTGTTCGAACTGTTGTTGCAATTAAATGGTTTTTTTTATATTTACTAATTGTGCTTGTTGTTTGACACTTTGTACATGCCCATACACCTGAACTGGTTAAGCTTTTCTTCAAATCCATGCCTGTAGCCAGCAATCCGATGAAGATCCACAAGTGCTGTCAAATGAATCTACAAAACCAGATGGAATGTAATTTGCATTGTTTGTCAATGTTAAGTGGTCATGAAGACATACTGTGGCCTCTATTACTCTTTCTACTGTCTCTGGGTGTGCTCATTTAGGACTTCTAAAAATTCTCCATTTTGCTGCATAAATCCAAATGTGCTCTATTGTTTTTCACGAGCCATGTTTTTAATGGGATTATGCTATCTCCTAGGTAAAAGAAGGTTATTATCAGATTTTTTCTCTAGGAATGTTTAATTTTCCATCTTGAATTCCTTTTCCAATTGCTGATTGGGTAAACAGGGCAGGATCACTCTCTCATCCATAGGATGAAAATCAAGGCCCAGCAACTATGGCTGTCTTACGAATTTTTCGCTGGGCCTTGACTTTCATCCTTTGAGTACATTTTCCACCTGCTTCTTCAATTACAGTCGAACTTGTATATAACGGCCCTGTATTAAGCGGCCACCCTCTATTAAGCAGCCAGTTTTCAAAGTCCTGAATTTTGGCCCATACACATGCTGTAATTGTTACTTCTATTTAGCAGCCACGGCCACACTTAAGCAGTCCCATGTTTGTCTTTGTTCTTTTTACCTGTATTAAACGGTCACCCTTAAACGGAAACCCAAAGCCACATGTCTTTTCATGCAGCATTTTCTTGTGTCTGATTGTGATTAAGAAGTGATCCATCATCATTATATAAATGACAATGCTAATGCTAGTAATTAACCGTTCATTATGGTCAATTTTTTCCAGATGTCAGCAATGAGTTGCAGTACAAAATCACAAGATGCAAAAAATTTTGTTTCGAATCTCCTTCCCTCTAGCTCTACTTGAAATTACTTTTTCAGATAGCTTGTTCTTGAGCAGTGTGATTGTGAAATAGCTTTCAAATGTATCTTGTACAAGATTTCCAGGTCATAACCTCCACCACTTTCAATGCGTTTGCCCTATACAGTGACTTTTCTGTTGCTTGTTGGTTTGAATTTTATTTCCAACAACGCTAGTTTAGCAAAATTTCTGTTCTATCTCCACGTTGATGGTAAGAACTATGAAATGACGGAATGAGATGTATGTCGTTGTGAACTGTAAGTCAGAAAGACTGCATAGTAGAGCAAAAGACGATTGTACCTTTTCATAACTTTACATTTATAAGTTAGCAACTTTGTTGAAAGTAAAGATCACCTCAAAGAGCGTTGATTTTCTTATTGTTTGCTTGAATGCAGCATCGTATGACACGCAATTGAAACTGACATTTGACCAACCCCAGCGAGTGTTTTTAGTGATCCTGTATTAAGCGCCCAGTTTCTGAAGTTCCGAGGGTGGCCGTTATAAACAGGTTCTACTGTAAATTGATTGTAAAGTGAAAGAATATTTTGCACCACAGATAGCCATCAAAATCGTGCTGTGGAAGTTCTCGAAGTTGAAGTAAGCAGACCCTGCATTTTGGGGGCATTCAATACCGACATGTTTGCCATCAGGAACCGTGAGGCAATTAAGGAAGTTCCATTCATTATAAAAGTCATTGGCAGTGGCTTCCCATTCCTCATTGCTTGTAGGGGGTTTTAGGTAGTAATTTTTTAATGCACACTAAATCCTTCAACATGTTTCCCGAATTATGTGATTTACTGTTGATCAACCAATGTGGAAACAAAATGACTGGGTTTGCTAGGAATTGCTAGTTGCTAAATACTTCAATGTTAAAGCTAGTCTTTTATCAGGAGATAATTTGTCTGCTGTGACAGTTTTTCTTTGACATAAATGGACTTGTCAAAGTAAACAGATTTCCAAACCTTTTGGAAGACATCCTCATAAATCTGCATTTCACTACGGGAATTAGGCTCCCTCTCTTGAATCAAACCCTAATTGTACATCACCTGTTGCAACCATGGTAATCCACTGACAGTTGATAGGGTAGAAATTTGAATGAAACATGGCTGATATGTAAGGCCATGCAATTTGAAAAGTTGTTATGAATCACCAAAAAATATGGGTGTGAACCCATATTGGATTTTAATCTAATAAATACATCCCTTCCAGAAGTTGACTTTTCGCATGTATTAGCTTTAGAATTACTACATTTATCCAAGTAGTAAAGGTACATTCAAATAACTGATTTAGTGTATCATTTGCAGTTTAGAAGGAGAAAATGATAATGACAATGACAACATTCTAGGAATTCTGGCAAAAGGTATAAGGCTATCAGTGTAGTTTTATGCTTTTAGATTGCAAAAATTTTTAGCTGAGATTATTTGAATCATGACTGTTATTCTTTATTATAGAATCTGATGAAATTACATGTATGAGCTTAAAGCCCCCAGGTGCTAAGGAGTTATCTGCACTGCCACACGAGACCAACCCAGCCAAAAGAAATCATATTTCCATACCATAAGATTGGAAAAAAATAATAG
Organism: Heliopora coerulea; assembly: GCA_030142905.1. Classification (NCBI taxonomy): domain Eukaryota; kingdom Metazoa; phylum Cnidaria; class Anthozoa; order Scleralcyonacea; family Helioporidae; genus Heliopora; species Heliopora coerulea. The sequence goes on from JASJOG010000217.1 coordinate 480,924, forward strand.
AGCATTTAACTCAAACCTTTATGACATTTGAGGATTCTGTCTACTGCTTCACTTGCTGTCGCTTTCCTGGACCTTCAAGACAAAAATAGTCTTAGAAAGTGGAAGGGTATTGGGCATGCCATGAGTGGAGGTCACTTGCAAGCAGTAGAACAGCTGCAGAAATGATACCAGCACAGTATGAGAAGCTTATCTCAAGACAACTGCAGAAATCCTGCTCTTAACAGCTTAAAGAAAAATTGCACAGTGTGTGGGAGGATGCAAAAACCTCCTGGCAATATTAGTGATGGGAGAAAGCATCATCGAAGGATCAAAACATGCACAATACGTCCATCACTTGATGCAAGATGCTCTGCTTAAAATCATGAAGAGCATTAAAGATGAACTGAGTAAAGTATTTCACCTTATTAGCTGATGAGGCCAAACATTTCTCAAAGAAAGAACAAGTTGTGGTAGAAGTCCGATTCTGGCATGAGAATACTATCCATGAAGAATTTATTGGTAAGATCATATCAAGTGGCAGTGCATGTGTCTCACTACTGTGACTAAGGTTTGATTCCAACTCTATGTGGTACCTAACTAAAATTACCTTGGTCACATTTGAGAAGAGTGTTGTCCAGTTTGTCCCTACCAAGCATCGCAGGTTTTCTCCAGGTTCTCCTGTGGTAACACTGGACTTATGAGGGGTGGCCCTTACTGGATCTTTAGGGAGAACAGCTTACGTAGCTGATTGGGTTATCCAGGATAAATAAAGGAACTTTACTTGGTATGTTTCTCATTGGCATAGATTATCATTGATATTTTTTCTTTACATGCTGCAATATCTTAAATGAGTTTGATTAAATGTATTTCAAACTGTAATTTTTCTGGGAGTTCAAGAAGCTTTTTCACTCGATGCAAATGGTTTAGCTGATTCTATTTACCATAAGTTAAAGGCTGTTGGTGCTGACATGCAGTACTGTGAAGCACAAGTATATAATAGTGCATCTGTTGTCATCGACTCAACCTTGTGATTGTAGACCTTCCTTCCTCTTAAGGATTGCACGATTTTTTTTTTTCTATAAGCATAGTGCATAATGAATGGGTAACTGCATAGTAGAACAAAGGAGTTAAAGTGCAAGAGATTGGCAAAATCTTTCAGACAAAGTGAAGTTGGTAGGAGAAACAGTTTCATTTCATTTGGGATTGTCCTGAAGTGATTCTACTTGTGCTAGATGACAACAATGCTCGGAGAGTTGTAGCAGCCAGAGGGTATAGACAACAGATTGATTCTGAGTTTGTCTTGTTTGGAAGCTCCTTCATCAACTACAGTCAAGGACGAATTATCTATCATGTGCTGTAGCACTAATCAACACTCTTCAGGAAGAGGTCTTGCCATTTTGCCCTGGTGAAGGTATAGAGGAACTGTACAATGATGCAGAGGTTGTCACAAGTAGGCTGAACATCAAGACCGAACTTCTGCTTTATGTTTCTCACCAAGACACTGTACAGCATCAGCTTTCCTACAAGGGCAAGCAGCGAGTCATTTTTATGCACTGAAAGATGCAGCCTGTGACTCCCTATGCCAATTTTGAAACATGGTCTCTAAAACTAGGTGAGGATCCACCTGTTTTCAAATGGCAATAGGAGCAAATTCTTTTAAACATGGAGCCATGCTATAAAAGGGCATAAGTTCTTCAAAGCTCTGCCCTCAACAAGTGCAGATGGCGATACAGTGGTACCTGTTTTGAGAGACCACTGTCATGAACGACCACCTCTTTTGAAAGACCACTTTTTCAAGCACCAACATTCAGTAATACATTTTTGCCTTTGAAGAGCAACCACCTGTAAAATGCGACCAGCGACCAGGGTATTTGATCAAAAATGAAATAAATTTACCCTGCTATGAGCGACTGCCCTGAGTTTTGTCAGTACAGAATTTAGTGGGACAGTTTTGATCCTTTCTTCCAGTTAAACCCGACGAGCACCAATTTATCTTTTAGTCTCAGAACCAGGCCCTCTCCACCATTATGACATCATTCTGAAGTCAGTTACATAGAGAGGGTCTGATTCCAAGACTAAATTTATTTCACACGTGGTAGAAAATGGCAACTTTGAGCAAATGTGGTACGAAGAGAAAGGTGTTGTCTTTAGAAGAACAGGTGAAAGTGATCGAGAAGGCAAAGAATAACGAATCAGCAAGATCTATAGCTAAGGCATTTGAGGTCAGAAAAACCCAAATCCAGAATATCATTGCAAAGAAGAGCAAAATTCTGAAGTCATGGGAAGATGGTATTCGAGGTGAACGCAAGTATGTGAAGCCAAGGAGATCATTGTATGCTGATGTTAATGGACTTTTGTGGGATTGGTTTGTGAATGCTCGAGCTAGGAACATACCAGTAACCAGTAAGCTAATCCAGGAGAAGGCTAGTTTGTTGAGTGAGGAACTCAGTCATGAGGGGTTTGCAGCATCAAATGGTTGGTTGGAGTCATGGAGGAAGCATTTTGGCATTAGGTCTGCTGCTCTGAGTGGAGAATCTGCAAACGTTAGAGAGGAAGATGTTGCAGACTGGTCCAAACGGTTACCCACCATCTGCACAGGATATGAAGCTCGCAACATTTTCAATGCAGATGAGACTGGTTTGTTCTATTGATGGTACAAAAAGCTGATTCATGCAAGGGAGGAAAGAATGCAAAGGAAAGGGTGACTGTAATTTTGGGTTCTAGTGTTATTGGTGAAAAGCTCAAACCACTGGTGAATGGGAAAGCAGCCAATCCTAGGTGTTTCAAGGACATCAACAAGGGCACATTGGGTGTTCATTATGAATCAAACTGCAAAGCATGGATGACAGCGAACCTATTCCGAGAATGGCTAGAAAGGCTGAACCAGAGGTTCGTTCAAGAAAAACAACACATTTTGCTTTTCATCGATAACTGTACTGCTCACCCTGAAGTCCAACTCAGCAACATCAAGCTCGTCTTTTTGCCACCCAACACAACATCCTGATTGCAGCCAATGGATGCTGACGTTATTCAGGCGGTTAAGATGACCTACAGAAAAAAGCTGCTAAGGCATCTTTTATTCAAAATGGACCAATGCAATTCTGCATCAGATTTGGTCAAGCAAATCTCTGTTCTGGATGCTATTTTGTGGCTCAAGTCATTGTGGGAATCAGTGTCACCCTCCACCATTTCAAAGTGTTTTGCAAACTGTGGTTTTGCAGTTGATGACAACATCAATACTGAAGAAGAAGTTACAAATAATGAAGAAGAGATTCCATTTGGTGCAGAAGGCCTCATGGAGGATATGTCTATGGTACAGTTTGCTACTTTTGAGAATGAGGTGACTACTTCTACTTCACTCAATGATGACTGGTAGCAGGAAATATTTGCCAGGGCCAGAAGTGATGAAATCCTTGCTGAGAGTGATGAAGACAATGACCATGAAGACGTACCCAGCCAACCTCTTACTGAAACCCTATCTCTCCTTAGGGCTAGGCAGCATATTGCAGAACTGAAAAATGTTGCTTTAGCTCAAGGTAATGGAGAATTGCTAACATTGATCCAAAGGGCTGAGGATTTAATTGAAGAAGAATTCATGTCTGAGACCAAAAGAAGGAAAACCCAAACTATGCTGGATGATTATTTTAATTAATGCATAGCCATGTTAACATGAATTGTGTTTAGTTTACTCTTTGGACAGTAGCATGATCATTACTCCTTAACCCTTTCGTGCCCGCATACGGAAATTTCCGCATTATGCTAATGACCCGCATTGCCCGCATACGGATTTTTCCGTATTTTCTGGTCGCCTTGGTTTAGCCAATCATAGATCAGCAGGCTTACCATATTAGGAAAAACAAATTGCATCATCGGAAAGAGTGTGAAATTTTGAGTGGACTTTGTTGTTGTTGCAAAGAGCCTTGTGGTAAGACTAAATTGTTAAAACGTATTGAAAAGTCACTATATATTGAAACTCGAATCAAGCTGTTACACTATATTTCATATGTAAGATGGATATGTTTCAGGATCTTTTTGGTAACTCTGACAGTGAAGAAGAGTTCTACGGATTTGAATTAAGCGATGATGAAGTCAAAGATGGTGCTGACATCGACGAAAGAGATGAAGGTGAACCAATTCGGGCAGAAGATCTTGAATGGTCTAGAGAAGCAAGTTTTGTCAGCCCACCAGATTTCACTCCGTTCTTTGGCCTGGTGAATCTTCCAGCAGTCCAAACAGCTTTGGGATTCTTTCTGCTATTTTTCAGGGTTGAAGTGCTTCAACACATTGTGGAGCAAACTAATCTCTATGCTTCACAGGAAAATGCCGATAAAGAGGAGAAAGATCCCAACTGATTTAATGAAGATGGAACAGCAAACAAGCTCAGCGTCGAGGAGCTAAAGGCTTTTCTTGGCGTCCAAGTCATGATGAGCATTGTGCAGCTTCCAACGCTGCATAGTTATTGGAATGAACAAGAACCTTTCCTCTACCAAGTAGAAATCGCGAAAGTTTTCCCAAGAAACCGATTTCTGGCGATTTTGAGATACCTCCACTTGAATGACAACACAAAGCTTCCACCCCAAGATGACCCAGCTTCCAAATTGTATCACATTCAACCTCTTCTTGATTTTTTGAAAGAGTTCTACTTGGATACCTTTCTACAGTATTTTCCTGTTGCCCAAGAACTGTCAATTGAGGAGGCAATGATAAAATATAAAGGCGACTGGGTTTTGTGCAATATATGCCCAACAAACCAGTCAAAAGAGGCATAAAAGTTTTCTGTTTATGTGATGCTCACACTGGTTTCCTCATCAAATTTGATATTTACATTGGACAGCAAGGGAACGAAGTGCAGAAGAACTTGGCAGAGACTGTTGTTTTGCAGCTGTTGGAGGGCTTTGAGGGGAAGAATTTTTATGTTTTTATGGACAACTGGTTCACCAGTATCAAACTGTTTTTAGAACTTTTGGCAAGCGACATCTGAGCATGTGGCACTTTACATTCTGATCGAAGAGGATTTCCTCGTTGTTTGAAAGAAGTGAAACTGTCGCACCAAGGAGACTCCACCTTTGCTCAGAGTGGCGACTTGGTTCTTTCTGTCTGGCGAGATAAAGCCAAAATGAAACCAGTTAAAGTGTTGTCAACGATGTATCAAGCCCAGGGAGAAGATACAGTCACCAGAAGAAAAAAAGGCACCAACGGAAGCATGCAAAGTTTTGAGATCAATCGGCCTCCTAACATCACCTTTTATTCTAAATTCATGGGTGGTGTCGATCATAGTGACCAAAACCGATCATACTATCCTGTGCAATCCAGAAGAAATGTCAAGTGGTGGAAGTATATCTTTTATTTCTTGCTTGATCTTTCTATAATCAATGCATGAGTTTTAAGAAACAAAGTTTTTGGAAGCAACATCTCGCATCTGGAGTTCTGTCTTTCACTTGCCAAAGACCTGATCGGTACTTTTCTATGCACGAAAGAAAGTTGGACAAGCACAGCCAGTTCTTGCTAATGTTGAGCATCAATATGTGCAAGAATTGCCAGAGGAAGCGAAAAAGGGAAAAGGCCGCAAATCGCGAAACAAAACGACCTCGAGAATCACGTTTTGGTTGTGGACGGTGTGGTGTCATTCTCTGCAAAGGGCAATGTTGGAAAGAGTGGCACAGCCAACCTTTGGATGAATAAAAACAGTTTAAATTTTGTTACTTTTAAACCTTATTTGTTCTTGTTCAAGTTTATCGAGTGTATTTGCCTGTGTTTTTACAATTTCTACTAGAAAATATGTAAATTTCAAATTTAAATTTATAATTGGCTAACCTTCAATGGCGCCAAGTTCAAATTTTAAACTTAAGGCTCCAGTTCATGAATTCATAATTATTTTAGTAGGGCGCTGATGGTCATTTTATAGTATGGAAATCATTCAAAATTTTATGAGCTACAACTTTTATCTATATACTAAGTGGTTAAATGGTGAGTTTTTTTGCTATAGATTAAAAACTTGAGTCTGGTATGATATTTGTTGCCGGAAGCCTAATTAACTTGGGCAGGGGTAGTGTTGCAGGGTCAAAACCCAAGCTTTTTACTTACGTACTATGCATGTTCTTGTATATTGATGTCTTGTGTATACTTAACATGTGTATTAATACTGTATTGGTGATCATTTATGGCCAACCTTTGACAAGAGACCACCTGTCTTGAGAGACCACTTTTTTATGAACCAAGGGGTGGTCTCTCAAAACAGGTACCACTGTAATTCAAATCATCATGGCTGAGTCATAGTAAAGATGCCCATAGCTTTTTGTCAATTTCACATTAGTTTTTTTTTCCCGACCTACATTTATATCAATTGTTATGAGACAATGTTTTGTTTGAAATTTCAAACGTAGTACCCAATTATTGACGAGCTCCAATGACCATTGTCCTTGAGTGATGAATGGTACCACCAAGCTCCACTGAGGCAATGCCTTGGCTTTCTAGCCTTCTGAATCTTTCTCATTCACATGTGCAATTGATTTGCCGGATTTTGATACATGTTCAGTATAACTTTGCCCAACAGATCATAATGGCTGCCTGAGGCAGTTCATTGAAATCGAAGTCTGAGATAAACAGAGAGTATCACAAGAAACATGAGACAGAAATTTCGCCCAACAAGGTTAGATAAGTTTCTTCACCTCAATTTTTATGTTATAAGCTTAGAATCAAAAATATAAAACAAAATATTGACTTTGTGAAAAGCCACTTGAACCTCACGATGACATCAGCATCAATGATGAACATGGATCTTCTGGAAGAGGTTCTTGCTGTCTGGTTTCAGTATGCCAACAAAAATAGTCCAGCTCCTTTGCCAAACAAAAGAACTGAGACACAAGCACTTGATACTGAATCATCCACCTGACAGTGATCATGATTGCATGATGGATAGTCTTAGCAGTACTAGGGTACCTGAATCGTTGGTCAACCCAAGTCTTGAACTGCATACACCTGCCTCTGTTGACGAAGCTATTTATCTTATGAGTCATTTGCATCTGAGATGCTTTTCATTCTATGAGCATTGTAAGGACATGATCTTTGTATGGAATTTTATCTGGATTTGGCAGCTGCTTCCTTATGTCTGCAACTACACAGTTTGGCATAGCTTCATGAACAACTTCAACGTATATGCCAAGTTCAAATTTTCGTTTTGAGTGACTTGTAGAATAGCTAGTAATCCCAGTATCACTTAGTTATATTCCTCGGCAATGCCTCACTATATGCAGGTTTGGCAGGATCAACAGCGACACAAGGATTCTCTAAGCAATGAGAACATTGTTGACCCATAGTTTTGAAGGCACCGAGTGCAATGGATCAATGTTCCCACATACGTTTTCTGCTAGTTTCACCTGCCAAGCAATATGAAATATTGATGCTGTGAATTCTAAGTTTGTCTGAATGCACTTCCATGTGGCTGGAATGGTAATGTAGTTTTGAGATAAATGGATATAACTATGAAACAAACATTTTTTATAGCAGATTTACCTTCTTCGCATTCTGTTGATTCTACATCTGCTGCCTTTCATTTGCATGTGCAAACATTCTTCAATATTTTGCCCTCAACCCTTCAACTTCATCGGTGGAAAACTGTTACAGTAAGCTAAGAAATCATTTCAGATGTAGTACCATGACTAAGGGTGACACTGTACTGTTTACATATACAGTTGCACATGGAATGAAACATCTTGCTTGAAAACACAAGAGAGGTCTCTGTTGACCATTCTAAACTCTTCATATTGACTTTTTGCTGCAAACTGGTCAGTGTATTTGTCCAAGATGTTTTACTGTCACATATCAACTTCGACCTTTTGATGGCAGTCCATGGCTTTCCTTCTACTGCAAAAATAAATTTCTTACTGTCAGTCATTGTTCATTTCATCCAATCAAATAAAACATCTCATTAACCTTCAAGTGGGCATCAAAATCTGAGCATCTTAGACTGCCTTCATAGTATGGCTCTGTGTTTAAAAGCAGATCTGCATCTTGATGAGAATGCAAAAGCAGCACTGTTAAGAAGACAGTTCATAAAAGGTTTGCCAAAGAACATTAATATAAAAATTACTAGAAAGCAACCCTGCACCAGATCTCCCTGAGATGGTCTCATCTGTCCAGCATGCAGACCAATCCAACCCTGTAACAAATGCTGGTGTAGCAAGTAAACAATCTAAACAGAGTAAAGAAATGGATAAATTGATAGCTACGGTATTGGATCTTGTTTTAAGGCAAAGGAATATGGAGTTGAAACTATCCAAAACTAAACATGACAACTCTTCATTTAGTCCTGGGTGGGAAGCAAAATGATAGAGCCTGCTTTACCTGTAACAATAAGGGACACACAGCCAGAGAGTTTCAGTACAAAAGCCAAGCCCAGGCAACAGACACCAGGTGTCATGAATGTCAGGGATACAGATATTTTACAAATGAGTGGGCGACTTAATAAGTGTGATTTCAGGTCGCCCTTGGGTAAGTTGTCATAACATTACTGAAATAGATTTTTCATTTCCCACACAACCATTTATTGGATGTTTTATAAATAATGTAGAGGTGCATGCACTTATTGATACTGGCTCAATGAGAACATTCATAAGCAATAAAATTCATTCTGTTCACTGTGATAATTCTTTAAATCAATACCACTGTACCAGAATGTTGTGTTTCAATCACTGGGAATAACCTGAATATTTTAGAGCATCTAGCAACTAAAAGTAAGGTAATGTACAAAGGGCATTTCCTCATGAGCACCTACGTCAGTTATAACAGTGTTAGGGTGGGATTTCCTCATAGGGAATAAATGAAGTTTAAAAGGAGACTTTGATAAAGAGTGTAGCTCCTATTTCTTAACAGGGCACTATGGATGGACCAACATCTGGGGTAATGGTATATTTGTATATCCTTTGATTCACTGCAAAGACAACATAGTGTAGCTCATGATTAATTTATTTTTGCATCTGCATTGAACTTTTTATGCAAAGGGTTGTAAGGATTTAACAAAAACAAAATTAATTCACCATACACGTCGGCTGGCTCAGTTTTGACATTTCTTTGTCAGATGAGTTGGCCTTTTCATCTGTCATTACCTTAATATCAGCAAACATTTGTGTGTGGTAACAATATGTTCTTGCTACTGCAAACTCTCCACAGTGTTTGTAAAACTTCCTCTTTTTTAAATAAGAGCATATCATAAACATGAATATGTCCATGTGATTGTAATAATTGAACTTTGTATTTGGACTTTGCCTTCAGTGAACGATCTCCTGAAGAGTGGAGAACAATCATTGGCTGATTATTTTCAAACTTTGCGCATGTAAAACAATGTGTGATTGTCAAACCACAAGTCAAGGATTTCTAATGCTATGGCAAGACCAATAAATTGCAAAGAGGTAATGAAGTACCATTACACTTGAGGTTGACAACTAGAAGAGCCCCATTGGCCCAGTAAACTGAATCTCTTAATAGCCAGTTAGCTATAAGTCATAAACTTGACAATGGCCCTAGTTCAAGGAGTCCAACAGATGGATTGTCCAAGTGTGTTTTGGCAGAAACCCCTAGAAACACCCGCAATAGCACTCCAACTTAGTTAATGGGCACTGCCATCAAGTTCATATTCATGCTCTATGTCAACATCTACTCCATTTTCATCAAACCAGCCAAATTTCCCAGTTCAGCTCCACATACCTCCATGGCCCTACTGAAGCTTGAATATGAGGATGATATATGTGAAACTCAAATTCATGCAATCCAATCTGATCCAAATCAGGTATATTCTCTTGGTTTTAATATACTAAGTGCATTCAGAATGCATGATTGATGGTTTATTATTATTTACTAGTATATCTATACAGTATTAACCAATTAATGCCAAGTGTCAACCTAGCTAATACTGTCTTTTAATTGATAATTTTGTTGTCATTTAGATTACTGATAAAGATGGGATGACCAAAAAATTTGAATGATTATGTCACATCAAATCACTTTTAACAAAGAACTGATGAATGCTGTGCAGCGCAGTTTACTGGCACTTTAGCAAGACAAAACAAAGAAAAAAATGTACAACAACAACAACAGTCATTTTATGGCCGTTTTCCCCGCTTAAACAGGAATTGGCTGGCAACTCTACACAGCAGCCTTCTCCACTTCTCCCTGCATCTTCCCTTTTCAACCACCTGACTCCGTGTCAATCCTTGGCCTTCCTCATCCTCTCTTACCTTCCACCTCGAATGACATGATCTTTTTCACCCAATCATAATCATCCTTCCACAGCACATATCCCAACCATCTTAACCTATGCTGTTTCACGGCATCAGACACTGACTCAATCCTCATTTTTTCCCTCAGCTTTGCACTTGGCACTCTGTAATTCAGGTAGTGGCAGATACTAATTGTAAGTTTACTACTTTAGGAATTGTTGACCCTGCCTATGTGAGACCCAAGTTCAACTGGCTCCAGTTCATAGCACTTGGTATGGGCCCCAACTCAGGGTGACAAGTTGCCTTTTTAGGCAAAGGCTAAGGGTCGTCCCCCAACCAAAGAGGTTGGTGCCAGGAAGGACATCTGGCCATAAAAACCTCAAGCCTCAAAGCACTCAATATGGCAGTCAAGAAAGAAGAAAATGTGCTTTCCAAAAAGTGTTACAATAATTTCTAGACTTCAAGGGGTGAGAGACATATTAAGCAAGTGAGTAGTATTACCAAAGCAATGGTTAAGTTGCAATACTAGTATATGTACATAGTGCATGTCCAGTAATTTTTTAACTTGATTTCTTAGGCTGCTGTGTGCGACAGATATTTGGAAGATGAAGATGGCCAAACATTGACATGGGACATGTATGAGTATAATAATATATGCAGTATTGAACAGAACATTTGCAATAAAGTTTCTATATAATATGGCCTACATATTCAAGTTTTTGGTTAATCCACTACAAAGGTAATGCTACTGAGTATGACATCACACTACAGTGTCCTTGCCTGGAAAAGGGCATATTTTTTTTCTGCTAGAATATTGTGTATTCAAAATCACGACTTAAATGTCACATTCATTACTATTTTGAAATAAAAATCTTTGTAGTTAATGCAAAATCAACCAAGACACTAACAAAAAATATTTTGCCCATGTACAGTAGAATCAATATCTCAAATATTTGCAATACTATAGTGTATGTAGCCAGTACACTGACTGAAATTCTAGCCCATAAATCAGTCTGAAAATGCACATGATCACTTGTCAAACCCTGAAGAGCTACTAAGGACTGAAGTTTCTGATTAGTGCAATTGGAATGTAAACTTGATTTAAAATATTTTAAAACCAATCACCATTACTACAAGAATTCAAAGCTTTTATTGCTTGACCAATCAAAAACTACTACTGAAATCTGAGTAGCTTTGTGGGGGTTTGACAAGCTATCACATCAATTTTTATTTAGGTCTCTACACAGGCCTGGGGGAGTGGGATTGAATGTCAATATTGGTATTCAATACAGAAAAAAAGTGTATACTGGTACAGTATACCTGTACGTAGCTTTGGTATTCTAGAGGATATGTCAACTACATGCACTTGTTGGCCTCTAATTTAAACATTTAAGTATAATGCCCTTATAACTCAAGAATGACTTAAGTGCTACACCAGACAATTTTACTGGTCAAGGAAGTGACTGTTGGCCATTAAAAGGTTGTCTTGATTAGCCTTTATACAGTAGCACAAGAGTGACTTTAGTATTTTACTCAGGGTTTCACTGGGTCTTATTACATTATTTGATCTTTTAAAATTTTATGGAAGACGAAAATAAGGCAATCAACCAAAAAAATAATGCAAGGGGTCCAAACTACTGAAAAGGATACCCCAGTTTCAATCATTAAATGTACTTACATTATAGAAAGTACTGTAATTGATAATACATGTTTTCAAATTGTTACCAGTGGTTTACTGGGCAGAAAGTGAAGCCATAAAATGAAAATAAGAGCTGAGCTCGAAATTCTCACAGAAAGAGATATTGGTTAAGAATGTATTTAACTGACACTAGAAACGGTTACCCCTCAGCATTTTTTGAACATTGCTGTAGCATTTTTCTTGATAAAATTTTTTTCATTCCTGTTTCTTCACCTTCAGGTAACATTAATAAATGAGTAATTTACTTCTGTCTTCCTTCTACCGGTACACATTCAGTTCGTCAAACTTCTATCTTCTTGTTTTCTTGACATTGACCTTCGCATTGTCTTTAAGCCAGGCAGGCATCTGTCAGTTCAAAGATGTCATCCCCAAGTTAATGAGATCGCTTGTAGCCTATGAATATGTGTCAGTGCTGTGGAGCACTTGCAGATTTGACCTTTGAGTGGAAAGAAACTGACCTGTTCTTCTCTTTCTGCCATCCAAGCTCACACCAGAACAACTTGCCACCCCATTTCTTTTGAAGACTTTTCCATTATCTCCTATTGCAATTCCACTTTGGATTTGTTAATTAAGGAAAGTCTTCTTATTTCTACATTTAAGCCTGAACTTAATGAAACTATTTGCTCTGTTCCCCTTGCGTTGTTTTAATTTATACCTTGTAAATATACTTAAGTACGCAAACTCTCTGTATTCATTCCTACTCTGAAGATGTCATACAACTAGCCACAAAACATCAGTTAAACATTTTTTATGAATGTCTCTTTCTGTGAGCATTTTGAGCTGGGCTCTTATTTTCATTTTACAACTTATGTTTTTAAATATGTGTATGGTAGTAACTACGTAATAAGTACTGCTGCTGTAATTAAAATTGTTTTCTTAACATATTATAGCTGTCATGAAAGTTTATTTCAGGACAAAAAAAGCAAACATATAAAGTAGTCAAGGAAAAGCACTGCAAGTGATTGAATTCTCTGCTGTGAAATCTACATCAAACTAAATCTGTATGTTTTCCAGCAAGATCAATAGAAGCTGGCATCCAGTCTTTCTACAACAGGCAGCTACACAATTTATGTAAAATTCCTTAAAAAAATTCTACATTTAGTTATAATTGTGATGCTTTTTAACTCTCTATAGCCCTTGAAGCATTACTTTAGTATCGTATTTTGCAGCATATAAGTTGACCACTTATTTTTTGACCAAAAAAGCATGATTGTGAAAACCTGAGTATAAGTCGAGTCTTTCTAATCAAATAGTTACCTGACACAGAACAGTGTTTGAAGAAACTTTAATAACACAGCAAATCTTTTACAGCATATTTTAATATAGAGAATTACACAAATGATCGGCAAATTTTCTCTTTGGTAGATCTTTTATTTTGTCGGAATCATGATTCGTATCTTCGTCTTTGACACATACAGAGGACTGGTACCAGTACATCTGGTCTATGATTTCGCTCAATTTTATGACCCCTTGTATAAGGTGAGTTGTACTTTTAGAGCTCGATTTTCAGTCCTATAAAATCGACTTATACACCATGAAATATGGCATTTTACTCTGGATAATGTGTTACTGATGTGTAACAAGAAAGGAAACTAAAGAGCTAAGATAACAACTAAAAAATGTTTAAAGCTTGCAGCAGTGACAAAAGATGAAACTTCCAACAATGAGACTTGAATACAGGTAGCAGTCTTAAACACCCAAGAAACACACCAAGGGTCAAAGCGAATTGCGCTTATATAGTGTGTCCATAAACAATTACATAATTTACAAAATTTCTAAAATAGCTTGATATACTATATTTAGTAACAATCATGACAGTGTTCATGACTCAAGTAATCTAGAAAGTTCTTGCATCAGCATGACTAAGAGATTACCATGAAAAGTTTAAATGTTCTAGATTGTTCTTAGAGCATGACGACTGTCATGTAACAACTCCCAGACAGTTTTACTTGTCAATGGAGTGGCCACCAGGCAATAGAGGGTTAACAAGCTACCTTGATTAATCCTTTATAGCACAAGCACGACTTTAATATTTTACTGGTCTATGAAGGATTAAACACCTCTTGGAAAAGTATACTGATAACCATGTCTGGGCCTAATTACTTTATAATATACTGTACATTTTAGGTTAAGTTCCCTTGAGTGTAGCTGCAGTATGGTTATACATGTGTATGGCTTTCTGTGAAGAACATTACCATATCTGGCCAAAATTATAAGTTGTTCCACAACCACATGACTCACAAGGTCAAAAATGGTTTGTGCCCTCGTAAAATCCTTGGAACCATTTTTTTTTTCCATTGTGAAATTTAGGTATTCTAGGCAAGATTTGTTTCTTGATGTAGTCATGGTAGCTTGGTAGATATATTTTTTATACATGTTCTCAGCCTATTTTACTCAGGAAACAAACCAGTAACCTTCTGACCGCTGGTGAGATGCTCTAACCATTGAGCTACATGGATCAACAATACATAGAGGCAATATATTGAGACTTGCAGACTGGCAATACATGTCTACCATCATTAAGAACCAGTACATAAATCTAACCTTCACTCACCATCCGAGTCAATATAGCTCATTATGGTTAGAGCACCTTACTAGCAATCAGGTTACAGGTTCGATTCCCCTCAGGAACTCAGAAAGTTTTTCTGAGTAAAATAGCTTGAGAACATGCACAAAATTTGAAAGATTTGTTTGTGTTAAAAAAATATAGTGTAAACAATTCTTGTTTAAAGATATATTTTGGGTTTTGGATCTACATCTACAGTTTGTATTATGTCCATTTAAAACATGGACTGGCTGTATCACTAACATCAGATTCAAAAAGGTTTCTGCAGATAGATTATTATTCAGCTTTTACTGCACTGCACATATTATGTGCAATAAAATAACCAGCTAGCTCTACTTCAATTCATAGAAGAAAGCATTGGACCAATCTACATCCACAGGGCTGACAGAGCTGATCAGGTTGGTCTGGCCATGGCTGGACCGGGTTTTCAGAAAAATTGATTTTTAAAAGGATAGATCATTCAAAACATGAGTTTTTTATTTTTTACGGTTGACTTTTTGTTGTACAATGTAACAGAAATATAATACTTTTGGTCTGAAAATGCTGTAAATCACATTTTAGAGGTGTTACGTTTCCAAAATTTTCCAGGGGAGCATGCCCCAAGATCCCTCTAGGGCCCCTGTTACACTATACCGGATTGGGCTGTTGTTTACATTACGCCACTGAAATCTGGTACGTGCCACAGAGCAAAAATCACTCCACTTTGTTGGTGATATGAAAAGTAATCCGGTATGTGCCGTACCAGGAAAAGCCAAGTGTAAACAGGAAATCCGGTACGCTCTGGTGCAAAGGTTTGTATCCATTACAATTGCACTTCCAAAATGGTCGCCTTGAAAAAGATGTTTCTGTTTGCATTAACTGCTGCAAGCATGCTGCAAATAATGGCTTGTTTGTACAGTTTAACTGTACAATATTATACAATACGAAGACACCTTCAAAAAATGATAATATGAAAGAATGGAAAGAAAAATTTCATACGTGCAAGCAAACATTTGATGTGCTGTGCCGCAAAGTCAGTCCCTACATTTCATGAAAAATAACATGCCAGTACCAGTTGAAAAACAGATTGCATTAACTTTATATTATTTGTCAGATGGTGGGAGAATGAAGAAAACAGCAAATGTGTTCAGTGTAGCGCCATGCACAGTTTCAGTGACCCTGAAATGAGTAACACAGGCAATATCAACTCATGTGGCTAGCACATATGTGAAGGTTCCTTTGACAGAAGCAGAAATCAAGGAGTCTGCTGCAAATTTTTTTGCTTGATATGGTTTCCTGCAGTGTATAGGTGCAGTAGATGGAACTCATATTCCAATAAAAAAACCGAAAGAAAACCCACCATCATTTATCCACAGGAAAGGATACCATAGCCTTAACCCTTTCCCTACTGACTCCTGGGGAAATAAACGACATCAGTTTTCCTGAAGTCAATTACGGGACTCTGTATTTTTTAGTGAAAATCAAAACATATATGCTCAGTAGATTCATGGAGTACTACACACATACAAACACACAAAAATAAACAATTAGATTGCTACTCGTTAACAATTTCTCATTAACTTGATCAACTGGATTGTCTAAGTGAGCATAATTGCATCTGAAAATTTGGTCAAGAAAATATTTTTGAATTTGGCACCATAACAATAGGCAAATTTGATTGAAGAATACAGAAAAAATAACGACACAAAGATACAGCTTTGTTTTGGATATTAAATCAGATTTGTAATATATTTATATATACATAATGAAAAAGACAACTAAACTATTATTTACAATGTGTGATAGCGGAGGAAGCAAGGATCTTTGCACAATGCAACACCACACTGTGCACACTCGTATACTGTCTCTCTTGCTCGATCACTTGCGGTCTTCTCTCATCATTCTTGCACTGAACACAGTGTCTCTTTTGTGCTTTTCCTTCCCTTCTAGTCGAGAAATGTCCATGGGCATTCTCAGGACTAGCTGCTAATCCAAGAGAAGCTGCTCTCTGCAATCACTTTCTGTTATCTGAACGGCTTGAATAGCCAGCAATGAGTTGTTTGGCAAGTGCAAGACAAAAAGCAACAAGTGTTCTTCTTCCTGGCTGTGGAACATTTTCTTTGAATAAAATAAAAGCATTGCAGACTGAGAGATCAAAAATAAACCAAAACAGATACTTGTACCACTTGTGGGATGAATGGCAAGTGTTGTAATAAGACCGAAATTGATCAGAATGATCAACTCCTCCCATGTATTTGTTATAGTGTTCAACACAGTTTGGTTTCTGCACTTGAACAAGTTCTCCATTCTTCTTTCATCTTTCTCTTACCACAGGCGGAGCAAGAGGATCAACGTTAGAAGACAAAATGTTAACATCTCTTTTGTCATGCCATTTGGTGTATACTAGGTTTCCTTTCTGCATGCAAAGTATGTCTCCTTCCCTTCAGAGTTTTTGATGGGAACATGATGGCAATCCTTTATGATCAACACACACTGTTGAACATGCATATGTTCCTTCTTTCAAAAGATCCTCCAGCAACTTTGGGGACAAGAAGAAATTGTCAAAATAGACATGGTGGTTTTTGTTGAAAAATGGTCTTATCAAATCAGTTACGACATCATATCCAAGGCCATTTTCACGGGTACGATGGTTTTCCTTGCTGAGGTACACCTGGTGGTTTATGACAAAACCATTTGATGAATCTGCTGCCATCCAAACTTTGATGCCGTATTTGATGGGCTTAGCAGGAATGTACTGCCGAAATGCCAGTCTTTCTTTGAAAGCGATCATACCCTCATATACAGAAATGTTTAGTTGAACTGTAGACCTCTTTCACCTTGGCATTGAAGTGGGACAAAATCGGTCAAACTTTGTAAAGATGGTCATAGTTGTCTTCACCTCGTGGTTGAACTGCTGAGTTGTTCAGGTGGAGAAAACAATTTATTTCTTTAAAACGATTCTTCGTCATCACTTTCTGTATCCCCGTATTTCCAATATACTGATCAGCAGACCAGTAATCAGCAGTAGATGGCAATGAATTTATCCCCATTATGATGCACACTCCAAAATATGCTTTCAGTTCGTGGGCAGTGACCTCTCTCCACTTGTTGAGCCTTTGGGGGTTTTCTGAGAGCTTCTGTTGAGCGTAACGATTTGCTTCCATTACAATGTGCTCGATGATGCCATCAACAAGAAGCTTAAATAAATCAATTTCTTTAGCTTCATGTGACAGTCTGAGCGATATTCCTCTGGGCGAAACGAAATCACAAACCTCGATGTTAGTCAGCTGGTCCGTCCAACATGACCCATCTTCATGTTGTCCTTCTTCGCTTTCAGGACTTTCACTGCTTTCACTCTCATCTTCAGAAAAAGGTAGATCAATATCCGAATCTCCCTCATCAACTTCTGAGTCAGAATATCCAAAAATAGCATTGTATTCCTCAGCTGAAACTGTCGCAACTTCGTGACCTTGGGATGCCATTGTGATTTTCGAAATCGATGACACGTGTAATTCATGATCATATTTTAGCGTGACAAAGGTAGCAAATTATGCACAGTAACTGCCATTTGATTGGTCAATGCTTGATAATTAAATCTAGAACAATATGAGCTACAAGCAGGCTCTTTTGAATTTTGTAAAGTGGTAGTGGGCGGCACAGGAAAATGGCGGCGTTTTTTTGCGTGGGTGGTACAGGGCGGCATAGTAGGGAAAGGGTTAATGTCCAGGCTTGTGTGGACTATAATTACTACTTTTTTGATGTTGTAATAAAATGGCCTGGCAGTGTACACAACGCTTGCATGTTTGGAATATCAGGTATAAATGCAAAGTTAAGAGAGGGGGTCATACCACCATGTAAGAAAACTATTGTTGATGGTGAACAAGCTGTACCCCCGGTGATCCTGCCTACCCACTACTGCCATATTTGATGAAAGAGTTTGGTAAAGGTGGTAGCACCCGTCAAGAACAATTTTTTGGGTAACGACTACCATCTGCAACAATGGTCATAGAATGTGCTTTTGGTAGGCAGAAAGCACATTTTGGTATTCTACAGCGGTCCATGGATCTAGATTTAGATAAAATGATAACAACAATCCATGCTTGCTTTATCTTACATAATTTGTGTGAGATCCACAATTAAACAGTTCACAATGAACTCACAAGGGCAGTTCAAACATCGTGCCAACCTGCTGATGCAATGGTTCATAACAATGAGAGAGGAGGAAACTCAATAAGACAAGTTTTCATGAAGTACTTTGAATAAAAACATTGCATGTCAGTGCTTCCAATTTAACCACGAACAAAATTGTAACAAATCCATGTCATGCCCTGAAGAGAATATGTCATATAATGTGTGTAAAGTTTCATTTGATGATATCCCAATTAAAAAAGCTCATAGATTAAAGGACATATTCCTTTTGGGATAACATTGGAATTAAAATTTACAGTATATGTATTGTGATACTCATAACTGTAAAAGCTGTTAGTTTGGCTTTTAAAAGAAACAGTGAAATGCTTTGTTGAAGTTTAACAAATGACAGCCTGGTATTGTTTCACTCAGAGTTTATCTTACTTATTAGGGTGCTGAATAAAATTTGATGTGTTGAAGCAGTTAGATGGAAAAAACTGAGGGACACCATGTTGTATTTCTGGATAAGCAGGCATTCTTGGTTGAAAGCTATCACCTAAAAGTGATGCAGGTCGTTTTTTTGTGGTGTTTCATACATTTTCTTCATAATCTCAAAGCAACACGTGATTGCATTTCCAACATTTTACATTTTATTGTTGCTAAGGAATTGTCCATCTTTCTCTTCAAGGCAAGAGTGAGATGTTGCTTGTCAACCGAGACTTTTGAATTCATTCTTTTCTCTTTTTGATCCTTGAAAAATTTAGCAATCTTTCCCCTTTGGTCAGTTGCATTTTGTTCTTTGGATATTGCTGATGTACCCTCTTGGTCTTCAACAGAAACATTAAACAATCTCTCCATTTTGTCATCACTGTCGTGATTCATTATTTTCACTTCGTATATCCTTATCAGACTGTTGTTGGCAACTTGAACCCATTCCACCTGGATTAATATAAATATTATAAATAACATCATGACTTGATTCACATGGGATATTACCTCTTAAACCACCTGCTTGCATGAGGATAATTAGTAAAATCTCTCCAGGTCTAATGGAATTTTACTGAATAACCTAATTCGAGCAAGCAGTTCAACAGCTCATACATCAAAATTTCATATTGTAGTTTAATACAACCCAAATGACATCAGACTGGCTGACTGAATAATGCATAGACATTGTATATTCATTGTAGGTATGAATGAATTCTGATGAGGAAATTTAGGTTAACTTTCTGGTCAACAAATTGCCGAACTTGTTTATAACCTAGCGACAAGGTACATTTCATTAAAAATCAATGATCGTAAGTAATAAAACGTAGTAAATTGTTTATCTGCAACACTGTTGAGGGGGAACCTGCCCAAATATCATGACAGAGATCATATGTCATCACAACTCTACTGTCTCCACTTCGTTTCCCACTGTTGACTGCTTTCAGCTTTGCTGTGATTTGCTATTTTGTAATTTTTTCCAGACATTTTGAATTAGGATAGTTTGGGTAGCGTTCAACGAAAATTTCCCTAATTTTGTTGTACTTGGACTTTACACCTTCCCAGTCAGTGCCATTAAACATACAGTTTGAAGCAAAAACCTTCACTGCCTCGAGGAGCAGTTCAATTTTGGGGTCTGTCCAAGAGAATGTCTCTGTTGATTTCGTCATTTTGAAAATCAAACTCCTTTTTCTGTCCTCATTCTTCCTGTTTTTGGCGCCAGATAGTAGTGTCATGAAATGATAAATGCACAATTTATTGTTTCATATTACCCTGAGAACGATTCTGAAATAGAATAGCAGTGTTACTATGGCAATATAAAAATGGGCAGGATGGACATGAAATGGAGCAGTGTAGTGTAAACACTGTGATTTTTCCCATCAGTATGAAAAGTAATCCGATATAGTGTAACAGGGGCCTAGGTGCTTGTAGTCTCTAACTTGGCCAGGACAACTTTTACATGCTTCCACAAGTTCTGGTCTATTACCCATGTGACGACAGCAGACTATATGTCACCTGAAGAAACTGCTTCGGATGGCCAAGAAATACAAGATGGTTCGGCTAGTTCTGACATCGAGCAACCTCAAACTCAGGTGAAGAAGTAATGAAGTGAACCGCCTAATGCCCATTATAGACAGTACCAAAATGAAATGGAATGGTCTTTGAAAGGAACCATGGTACAGTGTAAAAGACCAATCCCAATGGATGCTCCAAGCTGGGCAATAAATTGAAAACTTTAATTTAAATTTTTATTATCGATCTAACTATTTCATTGTGATTGTTTTCCTAACAGAAAATATAGCTATAATTCTGTCAATTCATGCACACATGAAAAGTAGATTGACCATCCTCATTTTTCTGTTTGACTTTCAATTAGACCAATTGAACTAAGTCTAAGATTTATCTTATAATTTTTTTTATCGCTTGCCTGGTTTGAGGCTAAACTATTATTTTAGTAGATTTGAACACAAAAATGTGGCCATTCAATCTATTTGACATGTAAATGCTCATAAAAAATCTTAACCCCTTTCATTCCCAGGCCCCTGAGGCTAATTCTAGACTCACATAAAGTAGTACAATTATCAGGCTTTATTTCAGTTCTTATGTAAGTTATTAAAGTAAATTACATATTATTCTAAAGCTTAAGAGTTCCTCTTTCATGTCAGATATTTATACTACATGAAATATTAAAATAATTTCTCAGTTTTGCCCTATAAATAAAAATCATCAAAAAAAATATCAGTACAAAATAAGGTCAGCCTAAATAAAATTTAGGAAATGAAACCCTACACAAGACAAATTAGGTAAAAAAGCTGATTATAGGTTAGTTTATCTCCAGTATTCAACTTTGGTGTAAAAGTCACTCCAACAGTTGCGATCTTTTTAAAGGCAAAGGTAGACCTGGCAAAAAATACTTGGGCATGGTACATCAGGAACAGGTGGGATTCTGGACTTGGACATGTTCAAATGTTGATCTTTATGTGCCTTCCTTATCTTTTTGCTGCAGACAGCACAATTTCCTTTGGTAGAGAGAATGTTTGGAACATGCTGGCCAACATCTTGCAACCTCAGGCACTCATTATGGGGTCCAATACTGGCATGACATTCCTTGCACATACCGCCAATAAGACTTTCAGCCAATTCAATCCTAATATCTAGGGAAGATCTTTCACCCCTCTCTGTACCTTCTCTTTCATCACACTCAATGACAAAGCCATAGTGGATGGCAACCTCTACCTCATGAAAAAGAACTTTACGATACCATTTCACTCTTTTGAGTAAGCAACTATAATACTTCAGCACTTGATCTCCTTGATCCACACCTCCCATATATTTGTTATAATCTTTCAAAAGAGGGGGACAGGCCACATCTCCCATTTGTCCTCCCTCACCAGCACTACTATGCTTGACAACCTGACTATGTACTGGGGTTCGCTGGCTAAATTCAGGAGGATGAATGGTGGACAAAAGATATACTGGCTTGCTATCGACCCAAGCAACACTAAGAAGGGGCCCACTCATATGCCACTGAATTGTACCCCTTGCTAAACCTTTAGTGTTGTGAATAACTATTTCTTTAGGGAAATTTCTACTCCTAGTCTTAATTGTGCCACATGCATAAATCTGATTTTTGAAAAGAAAACTGTAAAGGTCAACATTAGTATAATAATTATCAGTGTAAAGGTGGTGTTCCTTTTCTTCTAACCTTTCACATAAACTCTTCACAACTTTTGTTACTAAACCTACTTCAGGTTTTCCTCCAGGGTTTTTACTAATGTAAATCTGCTGCTTATAAATGTATTTGGTCTCAGAATCAGCCAACACCCAAACTTTGATCCCGAATTGTATTGGCTTATTGGCTATAAACTGTTGGAAAGACAGTCACCCTCTCCATGGTATCATGCACTCATCAACACTTATATTCTTGCAAAATTCATAAGCACACTCAAACTTTGAGAAAAGAAGTGACAATAAGGGTTTGATCTTATGTAATTTGTCATGGCCATGCATACCTACAGGAACAATGTTTACATCATCCGAGACATGAAGATGTCGTAGAATTTGGAAGAAACGGTTCCTTGCCATAACTTGACAAAAAGAAGGAATATTTGTTAGCCATCTCTGCTGCCAGTACATTCTTGCCTCTGGTAGCTTCACAACACCCATGGCAATGTTTAGGCGAAAGAAAGTTTTCATCTCCTGTAAAGTTACATTCTTCCAGTCACCACCTTCACTACCATCAGCTCTTTTCCTTTCAGCATTCAAATTTGTTCTGGTGACCAGGAGATCACAAACTTCTTGATCAAAAAAAAAAGTTAAAAGTATTCTAAAGCAGTTGTCTGTACTCTTTTTCCCCTTCTTGTTGGCCCTACACAGCTTGTAAACTGCTTTATGGTCCTTTTTGTTACCTGAGATGACCATTCATATAATTGGCTGCCATCTTGGCGTGCTGTTTGGTCACAACAGCAGCAAACTCTTTTGTCTCTTGTTGCTGCTCTGCCTCTGATTTTACCACGAGTCTGTGCATTTGAGGTGGATGCACATTGTTCAAATCGACTTGATGTTTGTTGTTGCTGATGCGAATCATAGTTGTTTGTTTCAGCATCTGAATCATTCAAAGAACATGTCTCTTCTTGATTAGTTGATATACCATCACCAGAAATGTTCTCGTCAACAGCTAACAAGTTTATCATCTTCAAGTTCTAACTCTGATGAATTGTAAACAACAGAGTTTTCGTTCTTATTCTCCTCCATTGCCTCTAAAACATCTTCAATTCCCATCTTTAAAGGGACAGCATTGTAAACAATGGAGCCAAAACTATCAAATTATTTGCAGAAACCTTGTGAATCAACCATCCAAATGCTCAAGTTTGAAGAAAACTTACCCGACAATGTAACCTGGTCCAAATTATCTAATATTAGTGCCCAGTGACAGCTCAATGCTTGCTTATTGTGAATTCATTATCAAGTAGCACTATAGTGCTACTTGGGAAGGAAAGGGTTAAGTTTGCTTGACTGTTAATATAACTCGGTAATTAATTTTTTTTTGTTACAACTAGAAATAAATGGGGTGCTTCATTTGTATTATTTCTTGTGTTTTACTGCCTTATTTGCCCTAATATATGTACATGTAATAAAGATATACAAAATTTATGGAAAATTTTCATTTGCCCTTCATGTTCATTCAGTATTTGCCAATATTTAGTATTAGGCAAATGCAACAATTTCTTCAAACCTGTATGATGTTAAATTTATAGTAAATGAATTTATATTCTTCATGTTTATGTGCATTATCAAATAAAATGTAAACTTGGTATTCGTGCATGGTTAAATATTGAGGAAATAAAATATTTTCATCAAATTTATAGCCAACTCATACATGTTCTTTATGTTTACAGACATCATCAAAAGAGTTGCAAAAAAGCAAATGGAAAGACCAAATTACATTTTCCATAAATATGAAAAAACATGATCAAACATTGTATTTGCATTGTGTTTACTATAGTTGTAAATTCATATTTTCATGCAGTGTTGGTTGGAAGTAGCTTGGTCTATATTACGTAGTGAGTAGACTAGAAGTGGCTGATTGTGCACAATCTAAAGAAGGCAAAGAGATGGTCGTTCATCACAATAATCTTAAGTTGTGTTTTCTACCTTCATATAAAGGGCAGATTGTTTTTCCTGGACATGAGTCAGGGGATTTTACAATGGTCCACAGCTTGCCTCAATCCCCCACTGGCCTAGAGGTGAAGCCTAGGTCAGACTACGTTATCACCTTTGGCAAATCATACATCCATTAGTACGTTATTGTTACAATTTCACTTAATTTTATAGACCATTATAATTAGTAATCAACTGACTTTGCTATAAAACATATCTTTGTAAAATAACTCTAGTTTTTAGGACAAAAACTTCAGTAGGGGAAGAGTGTAACTGTCGGATAGCAGGTAGATTGTCTGCAGATAAAATATGTTCATATCCTGTTTGTATAATCCTAAAAGTATTGTTTATCATCTGTAATGACAAGAGACTAATTGAAACATAATCTTTGTTAACTAATTAGTAATGTAGGAAATGAAAATATGGAACTTGGGAAAAACAAAGTGCGTGGGTCTGCTTGCTGTCCACATTACAATTATTGCTAACAGACCTTCAAACTTACTTGTGTTTTATCACCCCTACATAGGTTTTGGTGGTTGTATAGAAACAATTTACATTATTTTTAAATCATATCCTAACATACTCTCATCACATATTGTGATTTGAGGATTGGCTAGATTTCCATAATCTGCAAACTTTCACCAAGACATCTATTGCCCTTTCTCTTTCAACACTGTTTTTGCAACATTTCAGGCTTACTGTTCAACCTTGGTAAATCTTTACAACAATTCTGAACTCAGGGAAACTATTGCTATATACATTTAGTATTTGATCATATTTTTAAACCAAGTGTTCTTTCAGTACATTCGAATAGACTTCTCAATATACATATACATGACTATTGTATGATCAAGGATGCTCTAGATTATCACAATATTCGTTTAAATTTCATCTCACCCAAATCCTTGGACTATCTTCTGCATCATGAAATATCTATATTGTTGTCATTTACAGCATCGCTAATATACCATAAATTATGTATGCCATCCTTATGATAATTGATTTGGGAACTTTGATGTTCACTGTCCAGCATTATAGCATTCATTTTTTACTGAAGTTAAGCTCAGGCCAACCTAGGAATTTGTCAAGATACTTTTTCCACTATAAATCTGAAGATTATCATCATATTTTCACTATATCCTCATGCATTATACTATTAACTTTTACTATAGCTATTCAATATTTCACCATTTTTAAATCAAAGTCTCAATACCTTTCAATGGTCAGATTATACATATGCAAGACCATCGGTCAAGGATGCTCTGCATTATGACAATATTTATTTAGATTTGATCTCACCATGTCACACAGGGTGCCACGATACAGCACCTCAGTGAGTTGGAACACCACTGGGGTGAAGCAGGGGTGCACTCTTTTACCCATGCTTGTGTACAGGCCACATAAGAGGCAAAGAAACATGTAGCAAGTGAACAAACAGTTAAACTGTTATATTGACATTTCCTACACAGTGAAAACAAGTGTTGCCATTTAGTGTGAGTACAGTAGTGTCTTTTTTTGTGTATTCTTATAGTCCTATCACATTTTAGCTAGGTCCCACTGAATAATTTTGCTTATCATAGCACTGACTTATCAATGGTACTGACACAATATTAATTCAGAGTGAGTGCATACTGAAATATATGTGGGGAACTATGCATGTGGTTTTGCTTTAAAAATATATTTTATGAACAGTTCAAAGCCAATAGTCAGATTTTAAGTCAGTATATTTATAGTAAAAAATTATTATTATAGGGCCCTGAGATCCCTGAGCTCCAAATATGAGTAAAAGACCAAGAGATATAGGCAGAAAGTACTTGAGTGGCAGTAAGAAGAGGGCATTAGCGAAAGCTGAAGATGAGAAAGAAAAAGATGCCCTAGACAGCTTTCTTTGAAAAAACATATCAGATGAAACTGATGTACAAATATCTGCAGAAAACGGTTCAAAGTTCAATGACAATGAAGACAGTGACACTGAAGAAGTTTTACCAGTTGAGCAAAACTGTAAGGGCACTTCTGGTGATACAAACTCTACAGAAGATCCTTCTGCTGCAACCTGGACAGAAGTAATAAGTCATGGTGTGAGAGACTATTTGGTGAAGAAAGGTCCACCAAAACGTCTTTAGGAAGATTTCCCTAAAAATGAGAGTGGAACATGCTATTCAAAATTTCACTGCAAGAGAAAGCTCTCAAATGGTGAAGTTATAGACCGACCATGGCTATTATACTCAGTCTCAAGTGACAAAGTCTGCTGTTACTATTGTAAACTTTTTCACTCTGCCACAACCGCACTTGCAACTTCTGGATTTAATGACTGGCAGAGCATGAGAATTCAAAAAGGCATTTTGCAAGCATTGCTCAGCTGTTGTGAACTGCAGGAGAGATTGTCAGTAGAAAAGACTATCGATGAAGTACAGGAAAATCAGATTAAAAAGGAAGCAAAACATTGGTATCAAGTGTTTGAACGGCTTGTGGCCACCATACAGGTGTTGGTGGAAAGAGACTTGCCATTCTGTCGGTCTGATGAACACATTAGCACACCACATAATGGCACCCTTTCTACATGTCATTGAGTTACTTGGAAAGTTCAATCCAATAATGCAAGAACACATATCAAAAGTCCAAAACAAGAAAATACATGATCATTATTTCGAGAATCAAGGTTACCAAGTACTATGCCATAATTCTTGACTGCACCCCTGACATCAGCCACCAATAGCAAAGGTAGTGATGCACCGATATTGATATGGGCATATTGGATATCGGTATCGGTATCGGCATTTTTTTCCTGGCTACCAGAAATAGGATTTGTAAAACAAAAGAATAAACCCACAACAAAACATCCATTTAAAAACATATTTTCGTTGTGAAATTGACACTAAACTTTAGTCACATTTCCAACAAACACTGAACAATGAGCCTTTGAATTTCCGGGTTTGCAGAAGTGAGATCAGTTTCATAATCTTTCACTGCCTCGTGCTTTTGTCTACATGGCCAGACTGGCCTTTACAAAGACCACAATGTCGAGGAAAAAGTCTGTAATTCAACAGTTTTTTACTGTGGCAGAAGACACAAAATTAGCTAAACGTAAGAAATGTGACCAGCCTGTTATAAGAGGAAGCGACACAGCAAGGACATTCAAAACAAGTAACCTTGCTAATCATCTGAAAATAAAGCATAGTGAGGAGTATCAACAATATCAAAAAATTGATGACGTTTCCAAAGAGAGTTATGTGGATAAACAAGCTAAACATGGATCTCAACAGCTTACATTGCGAGAAAGCTCAGAGAGAGCTTAAAGATGGGACATAAACAATCTATGTGGACAAAACATTCATACGAAAATTGGTGAGATGATAGCACTGGACTATCAGCCATTTTCAATTGTAGAAGATGTTGGATTTTCTCGCTTGCTTCATTCTATCAACCCCCGATATAAACTTCCTAGTTGATGTATTACAGAAACAGTTTTGCCAATGATACACGATTGTGTCAAGAAAGCTATTGCAAGAAAAATAGCCAATGTTCCAAACACGAGCTTTACAACCGACATCTGGACCACTGCTGTAAATTTTCGTTCACTATTAAGTCTGACTGCGCATTGGGTTACTGACTCTCGAAAGAAAGTCTGCCATCTTAAGTGTCAATGCCTTTGATGGTTCACACACAGGGGAAAACAGCAAAATTTGATGAAATGTTTCATTTGTGGGAGATCAACAAAGACCAAGTTCATCGTGTACCTTGTGACAATGCATCAGACATGGTTAAAGCCATGTCTGATGCATTGCTACCAGATATGGGATGCTTAGCTCATACTCTACAGCTTGTTGTCAATGATGGAGTATTGTCCCAGAGAGCAGTGGTTGATATGCTTGCTATAAGCCAGACGATCTTGCCTAGCATACGATCACCTGCAGGATATTCAGGGAGATCTTGGGTTTCTGCAGCATTGTGTCTTCCAGGATGAACCTATGCAATGGAATTCAACTCTTCATATGTTGCAGAGGATGTTGGAGCAGAAGATGGCTTTAGGTGCTTATGCTACTGAGCACTCGATTCCTCAGCTGACACAAAACCAGCTCAAGATTGCCAGTAAGGTTGTTAAAGTGCTAGCTCCAATTGATGAGGTCACCAAGTCAGTTTTGCAAGATGCTGCTGCAGTGTCGGTGGTAATCCCATTTGTATGAATACTTTTCAGAACACTCAGTCAAAATGAGGACAGTGGTGTACATACAGTGAAAGCAGAAATGAAAGCATCATTGTCAAGGAGATGTGCAGATGTAGAGAAGAATTGAAAGCTTGCTATTGCCACAGTCTTAGACCCACGATTTAAGGATAAATGATTTGGTGAATAATCCGTCAAGGATGGTGTCTAGGCTTCAGTTGAGCGGGAGATGGAGCATTTGCCAGGTGGTGTTCATTCGTCAAACCTGGTACAAAACTGGAGTGAACAACCAGAACCATCTCCCAAACGGCCGTGTTTACTGACAACATATTCAGAAATACTCAAAGAAGCAGGTGTCTGTGTGCAACAAAACAGCAGAAGTGGTTCTAGGGAACTCGACCTCTACCTTGAAGAACAGGTGATGCAGTGTGGAAAAGAAAACTATTACACCTGGTGGTCAAAGAACGCTATACAATTTCCAAGCTTAGCCAAAATTGCACAGAAATATCTCAGTGCACCTCCAACATCTGTGTAGTAAATTACTACCTGAGAAAGCTGAAATGCTATTGTTCATAAAAAATAACTTTAAGGTATTCCATATTTAATGTTACATAAAGACTAATTGGTAGGCAACACAAATATGTATTTGCTAAATTGCTATTTGCTTGTATAATGCCTGGATAGGCTGCTGTGGTTACATCAGTAGTTGACTTCATGACATTGTTCCTGTTAGCATTTAGTACTTACAACCAAATCATAAGTCTAAGTAGTTAGTAAAAAGTAAAAACTGTAATAGCAATTAGCAATATATTACATTATTACTTATTGTTCATTTTATCTGACTCATTTTTACAAGACCTTAGGAGTTAGGATTACAGGACTATTAGTCTATTACATGTAATTTTAATAATAAAAAAAAAAACATCAATTACTCATTACCTAGTGAAGTTCTGTATTATGACTTATGGATGTTTTCTCATTACAATTCACAATTGTTATGGACTTTAAAGGAATTTTTTTAAATCTTGACCGTCTTCACTAGTTTACTTGTTACTGCATTCACTTATCATTTACATTTTCTGAAGACAGAATTTCAGATTGGGTATTGGTATTGGCACTAAAATATCAGTTATCGGAATATTGGTAAATTCCTGTATCGGTGCATCACAAAGCAAATGTCATTGGTTATCAGATATGTAGCTGATGGCACAAAATCAAACATCCCAGCAGGAGTGTATGAACACTTTATCAAGTTTTTAGTGGTGGAAAGCTGCACTGGAAAAATTTTATTTAACACTCTTCCTGAGGAAATTGAGGCATTAGGACTTGATGTTGAAAATATCTGTGGCCAAAGGAAAATTTGATTTTATTCCTTACTTCAAGTACGTATTTATTAATATGAATGGCAAAAAAAAAACAGGTACCAAAACACAGGAACAATTGATTAAACAATCGACTTCAGTCAAACAGTACATTGTGACACACAGTACATTATTACCATATTTGTGTTTAAATACTGAAGCTTGACGATTTTAACACGTTTGTTTACTTTTTAAAATTTCAAGTGTCTCCTTTTAACAAGAAACTACAATGTTTGAGGCAAAATACAAACATGTTTTGCTCATGTGCTCACTAGGTTTTTGTATGTTTTCGGATGTTAGGCTTGTAAGAATTTGGCTAAAAAAGTTGTAAAATCTGTTTCTTACACATTGAAGTTTTACTGATCAAAGTTAATGAATTTGATACTTGCAAAGTGTATTCTGACAAGTTGAATGATCAAAACATGAGAAAACACCATCCTTGAAAATGCATATGTGAAAAGTGTGTTCAAGGAAAAAATGCCGAGAGGATTTTCAAAGTAGATCAGCATTGCAAAATGCCGACCCAAGTTTCAAGGGTTGGTGTTTGTTTACGAAATCCTTGATATTTCAATATTGTTCTTATTAGCTTTCTCACTTACTTTTGATCCACAGAGCAAAAGGTCCCTTCCCTTAATAAGTGGAGGTCTTCATTAATTTATTTTGTTATTCAATTTCTCTTTTATCTTGAGACAAGTATATTCGTTCATATTAGTTGTAATCAAACAGTTTTTACAATTCCTACCTCTGAATTGTCTTCTTTTTTTTATGTGTTTTGTACTACATAGTTTGACAACTTTACTTATAAACTCCACAGAACTGAGTTTTGCTAATATTCCTTATAGTGTATAGTGAATTCTTTAATTACATATTTCCTCATGTTTCCTCATCAGTGATTAATAATTATCCAGTAAACTTAAGTGATGGTTTCTATTAATAAGAAATAATAAAACAGTGATTTTGTTGGGGTAACAAATTTAAACAGTTTTTAAATACGTTGATACCATGGTGATTGGTAATTTTAGATAAAGTAAGAGTAAATTAAGAGGTATACACAGTTACCAAAGACTGTTGGATCGTTTAGTTCTTAAAAGAACTGTATGAAACTTAGATGTAAAATTCTACATAAAGAGTAAGCCTAAAGAATTAGAAAGAAGTGCTTTTTTGTACCTCTTTAGACTTACTCTTTAAGTTTCATACAGTTCTTTTAAGAACTAAACAATCCAACAGTCTTTGGTAACATGTGTATTCCTCTTACATTACCAATCACCATGGTATCAATGTATTTAAAAACTGTGTTTAATAAGAAATAGTAACTTCTGTTAACAGGTTTTGCCAGACTTTATACTAAATTACATTGAGTGTCATTTGTATTCCACACTAATTGCTCAACAACTACTTCTTCCAATTTTGATTCTTGGAATACAATAACTACACCAATTCCTCATCAGACTTATTGCTTTACCTCTTACGTAGTTCTATATAATGCCTCTGTTTTAAGGTGGGGGTGTGTGAATCAACTTTTTTAACAGAAGAGGATTTCTGGGGGGTGTGCACCCCCTCAGAAAAATTCGAAAATGTCGTGCATACTGTAGGTTATTATTTTTATTATAGGTTTTATTTAAAGAAACTTATACATTTGGCAGCAAGAGTACAACTTACTGATAACTTCAACAAATGCAATTATTATAAAACTAAATGTCTGAAGATTAAATATTGAAACGTATATTCAATTTTAGTAAAAAGACCAGATAAAAAGCTATGGATAAACTTTGGTGAAAAAACAAGGTAGAATACTGAGCCTAAAATTTCAGTAAAAAGGCTAAGAATAATGCTGTAAGTCTAAGCTACAGATGCAAGTCAAACTTTGGCGTGCAAAACGGCTGAATTGAAACCGAGAAGAGTGGCAGAAGACAAACAAAGTCAAAGTGAATTTCCGGATCGTTGGTGTGGTTCTGACCAGCTTTTCAACAGTGTATGAAGGCATAAAGAAAGAAAGACTGGAATAGGAAGTGACCATAAAATATGACAACTTTGTGTTTTATGCTGTGTGTGTCCGACCTTTGACCTTGTTTATGTTTGCCAGAATAATTTTGCATGACTCTGCAATATTTTAGCGCCCATACTATGATGTAATCGAACATGGTTTAGCTTTGCAACTGGCTTTCAATGGAATTTGCTTACTCACAGTGTATTACATCAGCAATATGTCATAGATTATTTTTAGTGAATTAAGTCATATTTTACTCCAACAGTATAAAAGCCAGTGCACTTTATGCATTATTCATGAGTGATTGTGAATTGTGAAGAACTTCTGATATAGCAATTTTGTGAATTTGAATTTTGTGAAATCTTTTGTTTTTCAGTACCAAAACATAAAGTGAGTGATCTTTCATTTGCGATTTGTTGGGCAAACCAAAGAGAGACAAGTATGAAAAGGTGCCAACCAATGCTTACAGACTTTTTCCAAAAGAAAAACAAAGGTTAGTAATCATCACAATAATCAAAGTGTACTAGAGTATTAGTTATTTTAAATTATTCTTTGATTTTCATACTCTTGCCACGCTTGTTTGCTTTATGTCGCAAAATGTATCATGGGGCTGACTTGACTGTATGTTGCTGATCACTTTATTTTTTCCAGAATCAGACCCACATGCACAACTAGATGATGTCGAACCAATTGATCAAGATCACTATTGATATCAAGAACTTGAAGATGAACGAGATGATGCTGATCCAGATGAAGTTCATACAATTTGTGATCCTGAAGAGACTGAAGAGATATCTGCCCCTCAAACTAGCCAAGCAAGCTCCTGTGATCTCGGTCAAAAATTGGACAAACCATCACAACCGAAGCTCCATAAATTTCCAATAAATACAAACGTTTCATGCAAAAAAAAACACGAGATCTTTCAATGCGAGCTGGTACAACCGCTTTGACTGGCTAGAGTATAACGTTCAAAGCGATGCAGCATTTTGCTTTGCTTGTTAAAAACTTAGGCTCAAGAAGTTCTGCAGACACCACATTTACCGTAACTGGGTTTAGGAAGTGGACTAATGCACTAGACAAGGACAAAGGTTTTATGAAACACCAAAAATCAGAAGTTCATAAAAATTGCTATGAGAAATGGAAGGCAAAGGTCCAAATATCAGATGGACAAGATACAAGTATACTCGAGAAACTGGTTCCCAACCAAGCGAAAACAACTCAAAACAAGACAGTACTTTAAACTTCTGTTCCAGTATGTAATTGGTTTGCAAGGAACAAAATAGCATTCCGAGGCCACGACAAGGTGGCTGATTCAAAGAACCCAGGCAACTGGACAACTTTTGTAAAGATGCAACTGAAGACCAACAAGGAATTTCAAAGTCTCCACCAAGCGATAACAGAAAAAGGGCTTCTTGTGGACTACACTAGTAAAACATCTCTCAATGAAATGCTGTCTATACTCACAGTTCAGATATGGAACCAGATATGCCATCAGATCACAGCTGCTGGGTGCTTCAGTGCACTGATCAACGAAAGCAAAGAGAAGAGTTCACTTTCTCTGTTAGCTACTGCACCGAGAAGGTACAAGAGAGATTCCTGTCAATGACTGCACTCACCAAGTTTGATGCAGAAGCCATCTCAGCAGTTACAGATTTATCACGGACACAACCTACCATGAAATTTTCCCGACCGGCTCTCGACCTGGATTACTTTATGGACTTCCTAAGGTGTATAAATTTGATATACCTTTAAGACCTATAATTTCTTCGATTGGCACTCGCTCTTACAGACTCGCCAAATTCCTTGTCCCATTGCTTCGCCCGATCTCTTCTAGTATATATGTAGTTAAGGATTCTTTTTCTTTCATTACCGAATTCTCAAGTCTTAAGACCAACCCTAAGGAAGTCATTATGGCCAGTTTCGACATCAAATCTTCATTTACCAACATCCCACTTAACGAAACCATAAATATCATACTCTGTTTACTTTTCCATAAACAAAATTGTTTTCAAGGATTTTCCCGTAATGAATTTAAGAAACTTTTAGAATTCGCTATTAACAACCATTTCCTTTTCAACAACCAACTCTACAAACAGCTTGATGGTGTTGCTATGGGTTCCCCTCTGGGACCTCTCTTCGCTAATATCTTTCTCTCCTTTTATGAAACCAGCTGGCTTAACTGTCCTTCACAATTCAAACCCATCTTCTACCGACGTTATGTTGACGACTGTTTCCTTCTATTTCGATCGACTCATATTCTACCATTTCTTAACTATCTAAATTCACAGCATGCTAATATCAAATTTACGCACGAAACTGAGAATAACAGCACCTTATCTTTCCTTGAGATAAAAATTAACCACTCTGAAATTAATTTCACCACCAGTATCTACCGAAAGTCCACTTACACCGGTTTACTAACTAACTTTAATAGTTTTATTCCAGACTGCTATAAAAAAGCCCTTATCTTTTCCCTTCTATTTCGATATTTTAATTTATGCTCTAGCTACTCCATCTTGCACTCTGAACTCCAGAAACTCAAACAAATTTTCATTAAAAATTAATTCCCAGCTACCCTGTTTGACAAATGCATAAGTTCATTTTTAGATAAATCCTTCTCATCTGCTCCCAAGGTTTCTATTGCTCCTAAGTTTTTAATTTATTTTTCTCTACTGTATACTGGTTCACATGGCCTTCAAATTCGCACTCAACTCATCAAACTATTATTGTCTGCCTTTCCCCAAGTTTCATTATGCTTCGTCTTTCGCCTTGGCTCTTTTTTCCCTGTCAAGGACAGGATCCCTGATGGCCTGAAATCGCATGTGGTGTATTTATTTACGTGTCAATGCTGTAAGGCATTGTATATTGGCCAAACCAGCCGACAGTTACACACACGCATTTCAGATCATATGAAGATCTCACCCTTGACAGGTAACAGAAGAGTTAATCCCTCTCCCACTAGTATCCTTTCCCACCACATTGAAACTGGCCATCTCATTTCTTTTTCCGACTTCAAAATATTATCCTTGTTGCCTTCTGTTTCTGAACTACTCCTTAAAGAAAGTCTTAAAATTAATAAATTAAAACCCATTCTTAACGGGAATATTGGTTCGATGCCTCTTTCCCTCTTCTGATAACACCTTACTGCCGTCTCCCGTCAATTTCTGTTACTGTTGTAAATATATCATCTTAATTGTTATTTGATACTGTTTGTTTAATATAAATATATCTCGTTGTAATCCCTGATCTCCACTCTGAAGATGTTGCTTGTAGCGACGAAACATCAGTCAATAAATATGTTTTAAAACTCTTCTAGCCTTCTTTGTTTATGCAATTGTTAATGTTTACATATGACGATACTTCCCACAATCTGCTGGGCATTGTTATTTATATTAAAGTTACAATTTCCGCCTGGAGAATCACTCATGGGTATTTTAAGTGGCTTGTTTACATCCATTGTACTGCCCATCATTTGAATTTGGTTGTGGGAGACATGCTGAAGGCATCTCTGTCATCAACAGATGTTATGACCACAGTAAAATCCTGCCATACACTGCACAATAAACCAAAGATCAGACAGAAATACGAATCACTCCACAGAGAAATGTATCCTAGCAAACAAATTAAGCATATTATGCAAACACAAAGCTGTTGATGTTATATGTGAAAGATTTGATGTTGTCCTTACAACCCTGGTGAAAGTGATGAAGATTCGGAAGATGATGAGGATGGGTACATGAAATCACAGACAGAAACAGCAGCTGGACTGTACCACAAACTGATGTCATGAAAATTTATCATCGGTCTGACAACATTTCATAAGTATTTTGGCAAGCTATACTTTCTCAGTAAAGAACTTCAGGCCAAAGAAATTGATTGGACAGATGTTGAATACGAGCTGACTCAAAATCGGGATTCAATTAACAACATGAAAGACGAGGACATATTCATCGAGTCAAAAGAAATTTCAAGAAAGACTGGAAACCCCTTAGCTATTTGCGGCACAATGCCTATCCACAACACTAGAGCTACAACAGTTACGACTCCCGATGATCAGAATCATCAGGTAAAAGAATTTATTGGAGATCTCAACACAGAGCTTAAGAAGAAACTCAACGATGAGTTCAATGTCAGATTTGACTCTAAGAATATAGACATCCTTAGAGCTATCAATGCTCTTAATGCAGGTTCAGATACCTACTTGGACTTAAGTGAACTAGATGTGCTACTGAATACCTTCAGCTGTCTCAACATTAACAGATCTATCCTCAAACTAGAATCCAAAAGAGCTGAAGTTGATTACCATCTTGGCCTACCAATAAATCCAAAGAGGCTTTCAAACTTGACCACTTTAATTGCAGTTAAGAACACCATCTTGACATCAACCGCTTCAGTGGAAAGAGCATTTTCCGCCATGAATCGTATCTGCATGAAGCTGCGATCCACACTTCTTCCAGAAAGATTAAGTGATCTTTTATGCATTTCATTAAACAGAGATGTTGCTGATTTGCTGGATTTGGATGAAGTTGTAACAGCATGGGGAAACATGCGCAATAGGAGGGCTAACGTCTAAGTCATTAACTGACTAACTAGTCTAACTGTACTATAAAATGTACGATGTCCTTATGACTAAATTGAGAACTTGAAAAAACTATTCATTATTTCATTTATTTATTAAAAACTTTGTTAGTTTGTTACTTTATGATTTTCACAAATTTGAAATATTCTAAGGAATCTACTGAAAACTTATACAACTAGCATTTATATATTATATTTTATGACTTTATACTACCATTCATTAATAATTAAGTAATGATACTTTGCGAATATACTGTGTGCACTAATTTAGCAAGTTACTAAAGCACTAGCAGGGCATTTGAGCATTTTATGTCCACCCCAGCTCAGAGACTTAAATACTTGATCACATGGACAGGGGTTATGGGCTTATGGCGATATGCCTAAAAAAAATACAACAGCCCGGTCAGCCCCTTTGGTAGTAGCACACTAATGCACCCCCCCAGTGAAACCTGCACCCCTCCTGTCAGACAAGCATTGATCTGCCCCTGTTTTTTAACCAATCACATTCAAGTATGCTAAAGTCAGGTTGGGAGAATTTATATGCAAAACTGCAGGGTGTTTTGAGCTCTTTGCTAACTTGACCTTCTGACCTCTTGGTGACGCATCGGTTTGATTTTAGGGTCATATATTGCAAGTGATAAATTGTATGTTATTTGTTGGTATTATATTGACAAGTGATGTTGTTTGAATTGAACCACATATGCATTTTGTAAAACTGAATTTGAAGTGTACTTCTTGTGAGGAAGTGCAGAAAGCAATGGGTAAAAAAGTCTTATTATGCAAAAAAAAAAAAAAAAAGATACGTCACAAAGAGGAGGTCTTATGTTCTCTAGACCCACTGGCATTCTTTGTGACAGGAAGTAGTGGTAAAAGAACATTCTTTGCTATGTGTTCTTGAACAAATAGAATGTCTTATATGCTGAAAAAATGTATGGAAAACAAAACTGTCGTTTTATGGCCGTTTTTCCTGCTTACACAGGGGTTGTCTGGCGGCTCTACACAGCAGCCTTCTCCACCACTCCCCTATTCTTTGCACCTTCCCTTAAACAGCACTCTATCATGTTCTTTTCCACCACCTTGGCTCCATGTCATCCTCGGCTTTCCCCTTCCTCTCTTACCTTCCACCTTGAACAACATGATCTTTTTCACCTAATCATTATCATCCATCCATTTCATGGCATCAGACACTGACTCAATCCCCCACTCTATCCCTCAGCAATATGCCACACATCCATCTCACCATCCTCATCTCTGTACGTTCCAATCGCCCACTCTGCTCTGCCCTCATGGCCCACCTTTCACTTCCGTATATCATAGCACTCCTCACACACCTCACATACAGCTTTCCCTTCCCTGATAACTCCTTAAACTTCCTCCATGCACAATGTGCCCTTGCCATGGATGCAGAATTCACTCCTTCATCCCCATTCAGCATATCACCCAGGTCACAAAACTTTACAACATTCTCTAAGTGAATCCCATTTCCCAGGTCAAAGCTTTCCTCCACATGTCTTGCACACAAACATATCCTCAGGTCTAACCAGAGTGCCCTTCACACCTGAGCATTGCTTGTGTATCCATCCACTGCATCCCACTCTTTCAAGATCACCACAATTCTTCCCTGACACCATCACCTTTGTCTTACCAATGTTCATCTTCAACCCTTTCTCAATGCTCTCAGCCATCAGAACTAAATCATCAGCATTTAACAGCTCCCATGGCAGGGCCTCCCTAACATTTGCACCAGCACCTCCATCACAACCACAAACAGTAATGGACTCAGAGCCGATCCCTGATGTACCCCAACGTTCACCTCAAACTCCTCACTGTTTCCATGCTTGGAAAATGTATGGAAAAAAGATTATTAATAAAAATATAAAATTGTATTATGCTGATGCTGAAAATGCTTCAACACCCCAATATCATTCAAATGTGAAAATCATACCTTTAACAGAGTACCCAATGATAGCCACTGGAATACCAGAAACAAGAACTGCATTTTTTTGATGGAATCGATTTTTACAATTATATCACTTACAGACATGAATCTCCAGAATTTTTTACAGTTCATCATGTTCATAATTCAAAAAAAAAGAATGATAAAGAACTTGACAACTGAATATGGAGATTATTTAAATAAAAAATAAGAGGCAATTTGTAGATTATAATTTATTTAAAATAAATCATAATAAATTTCAAAAATAAAATCTCAGTAGGTCAACATGGGGGGTAAGTGGTGATAAAAATAATACAGATTTAGGTTTTATGAGATTTTCCCAAAGAAAAATAACTTTCACTAATTTAAATCATAAATTGTGTGCAAATGAAGGTATAGTAATTCTACCTAACTACAACATACATGTTGATGTACCCGCAGATGGATACTATGAAAGTTCAAGATCCAGTTTAGTTGTTCACACCAATAAACCATATGTGACGTTTACTATCACTCTCACATATACGTCATCTTTTTGAATGTTTGTGGGTGTGTACATATTTTGTGAGGTGGCATAGTCAGTTGACCTTGTGATCTTTTGGTGATGTGTTTGCTTGGTTTGCCATGTCCTATTTTATGTGGAGTTTGTTGTGGATTTTTGAATTGAGTAAATTGCAAGTTATTTTATTATAAGAGCATTGAATATTTGGAGGTCATGAGCACTTGTCAAGATTCTACTGATGTTGTTTGTTCTTGTGAACAAATATATAATGCAAGAGGGAAAGTTTGTCTTGTTATTCTTGCTATGAAACAGCCAGATGGTTCATATGGGGAAGAGTTTGGAATATGTATAGGAGGTGATGATGAGTTTGTATTTAATCATATATTATGAGTTGGAAGTGAAGTTTACCTTTCAGATGAGGGAACATTTTGTGCCTGGATGGATATTAAGATTTGTAAAAGCACATAAAAGGCTGAGCTTTTGGATATGGTAAATGTTTATTATCAGATGGGTATCCATTTGAATTACAGTCGAACCTGTAGGTGTAGGCTCAAGAAATATCTACAAAGTTGTGGAAAAGTGTGCTTTGTAATGTAATAACAAGAGTGTTCAACAAGTTAGTAAATAATTTTTAAGGCTAGGACACCACAGAATGTCAATCAGTCTTTGCTGACGTAAAATAGTCCTCAATGTGAGTCTGGCATCGCAGTCCATTGAGCTTTAACTCAGTGATCAAATCATTTGCTTTTGAAATTGTCAAAGCAAGCTCCTGATAACCATGAAACTGTGCAAAATGCCAGAGCTTTTCACCATGCATCGTGGCCTCTGTAAGCAAAGTAATGGTGGGCAGTCCAATGTCATTGTTATACTCGTCATCACTTGAAGAGTGTGCCCCCTCTGGATAAGTGGACAAATCTGGCACATCATTGATCAATAGTTCCTCATGTACGGTTTTTCTCCACATGGGATTGCAGGTATCAATAAAACCGGAGCAGACTTCAATCTCATTTTCTGTCATGATGTACTCTTCTGCAGTGCATGGTTTGCCTATGCTATCGATCAACCCCTGGAGGTCTTGCAATTCCTTGTTGTCAATAGGATCATCTTCCAAGACTTCTTGAGGATACAATCCAGTTTTTTCAAAGCATTTCTTGAGTGTATGGGTGGACACCTCATCCCAAGCTTGCCTTCCCCATTCAATAGCCAGGCTTTTCTCGATATGGAAAATAGTACGCATAATTTGATCCATGCGTGCAATGACATTAGATATTCACAGTTGCATGTACAATTTGATATTTGTTAAAAACAAACATATTATACAGCATAATTTTGACTATTACAGAATAAAGACTAAAGCAAAACATGAGTAAATGTTTATGGTAATATATCTAATTTAAACACTTGGTTACAATTGTCGTATTCAGCATCAACAAAGTTTGACTTGTCACCACCATTATCATTGCTTTTGTCCACAATCTTGGCAATTTTGCAGTTAGTCTCTCCTTCACGATTTTGTCAAATGAATCTCAAGGACAAGGTTTAGCAATTCCTTGTGTTCTTTCTTGCCCCAGCATTTGTTATTTGTTGTGATACATTGAGTATTGCATTTTTGTTCTTCACTCTGACAAGATTTCTGTGAGTGTGCTGAACGTACACTCAACAAATGAATTGGAGCCATTTATGGAAATAATGTTTTCCACCAAGAGACAGAGGTTTAGAAATTGCCGCTTCTTGAACTGAAGCACTTTTTCTGACTCTCTTTATAGGACCTCTGCTCCTGTAAGCCTTCACATAACATCTGAAGATTTTCCATTCCTGGACGACAAAGGCATCTTGAAATGAGTGTGATTACTGATCTAACTACAAGTTTGTGCATACAATCTAGCGAACACATACCCTATATTGAGAAGCCTGAATAGCCATCAACACATTAATAGACTTAACAATGTCGGTTGCACTCTTGGAACTGTCAACTTGGCTACATACATAAAGTAGCAGTCGCTTTTTGTATTTGACTTTCCAATTGGCAATGATTCCGGCATTCAATGGCTGGGTTTTCAACATAGTGTTTTTAGGTAAAAACTCAACATTAATATTTGAAAAATTTCCTCAAGACTTTCTGGATGACAAGGTGCATAGTCCATGAACAAGAAAATACATCTCTTGTTTCCCTTTAAATGTTGATTGAGCCAGGATAAAACTTCTTTCATTACTTCTGCTTTCTGGTTTACAAAGTAATGACAATTGCAGGGACGCTTTATGCTCTTTATATTCCTGAAACATCACAGCTTTGATTTTCTGATCACAACGGGATCCTCATTTTTGCCTGCAGCATTAATAAAGAAAGCTTATGTATTTTAATGTTTTGGTTTTTTTTGCCACCACTGCAATGCTTTCCATTTTCACTAAGGCTCTTCTCAGGAAGTGCATGCCAAAATCTTCCCATCTCGTCCATATTTCACACATTTTCTGGCTCCCACCCTTGGGTGATTTCCCTCACCCTCTCACTCCAACTTTCAACAGTGTCTTGACACACACCTCCTGAGACTTTTGTGCTGTCTTTTGAAAGACTCAAGCCAGCCATTTGATGCAGCGAGGCCTGTTATGCCTAACTTTTCTACAATAACTGTTGCAGCATTGTCCCTGAAACTTGTATGTTTGAGCTTCTACACTTGATATACCAGTCCCAAAGTGCATACATGCCAACCCTCCCGATATTTTGCCTATATAAATCCTCCTGCCCGTAACTTTAAAATCAATTAAAAACTCCCGGAATCCATGATATTGTCTTTTTTGATGACATAAACATTGATTTTCTCGATTTACACAAGATCACTTTCCTTATGCGCCATCTATGCTTCTGCATGCTGCGCCACCTGCAGTTGTTTATAATTTTCGATGCCGTAACTTTGTACTGGTTTCATTTTAAAAATGGCAGATAGCGACATAGACACAGATGCGGAGCCCAAGAAAAAGAAGTACCTCATTTGTTACGACAGTCAAAACGAAAAAATGGCAACCAATGTATCCGTTTATTAATGCTTCAAGACGAGGAGAATATCATGTGTACTGTAATATTTGTAACACAGACTTCTCAACCAGACACGGTGGAGAAAATTATATCAAAAGGTACTAAACACTAAAAAAACATGTTGAGTCTGTGGAGGCTCAGAAGTCTTCCCAGAAACTCACTAACTTTGTCATGGGAAGCGCCTCTTCTTCTGCACTCAATGAAAAGGTAATAAAGGCAGAATTATTTTCTTGCTTCATCTGTAAACACAACCTACCCATTGCAACAGCAGATCATGCTGGTATGTTATTCAAATCTACATTCCCAGACTCAAAGATCGTGCAGAAGTGTGCATGTGGGAGAACCAAAACAACCCATATTTTTTCTGGGGCAATCGCAAAAGAGTCCATTGAAAATTTGAAGTCATCACTAAATAGCTCAGATTTATGTAAATGGTATGGCATAGCAACTGATATTGGAGTAGTGACAAGAATTATAAGTTTCTTTCAATTCTAATAAGGCATTTTGGTTCAGATGGGCTTGTCCATACTTCACTTTTAGATATGCCTGATATTGATAAAGGTTCTGATGCCCAAACTATGTTTGAAACATGTAAGAGATCATTGAATAAGGCATCTTTATCGTGGGAAAACTGTTGTCAATATTCCTCTGACAATACCAGCTCTATGGTTGGTAAAAACAAAAGCCTCCTGAAACTAATTAAAGATGCCCAATCTGAAACACCTCGAAAGATTTATAATGTTGGCTGCCCATATCACCTGGCTCATTTGTGTGCACAAAAAAGGTGCTAAAGCTCTGTCTATGCAGGTAGATGACTTTGTCATTGACCTTTTCTATCATTTTAAGAGGAGTGTCAAAAGGAAAGCAACTTTAA
Source organism: Heliopora coerulea (assembly GCA_030142905.1). Classification (NCBI taxonomy): domain Eukaryota; kingdom Metazoa; phylum Cnidaria; class Anthozoa; order Scleralcyonacea; family Helioporidae; genus Heliopora; species Heliopora coerulea. The sequence goes on from JASJOG010000217.1 coordinate 523,566, forward strand.
GAGACTATATGGAATTCACGAACACTGAAATAATGGTGATTAAGCATGTTACCACACATTGGCTTAGTCTAGAAAAATCACTAGATTGAGCATTGCTGCAGTGGGATGCGCTAGAGTCCTACTTTCTATCTGAGTTTGAAGATGATGAAGACTCCCAAGATGATGACAAAGTTACAAGGGAGGTCCGCTTAGTTAAAAAGTTCAAGGACCCTTTCTCAAAGTTGTATGCTTTATTTGTTCTATCTGTCATGCCAGTTTTTGACCACTATAACACATTCCTGCAATCTGAGGAGTCACTTGTTCATCTACTCCATGAAAGTACAATGAAGCTGTATAGGATGTTGTTGTCCAGATTCATCAAACCTGAAGTGATACGTGAAAGTGCAGACATTCTCTCAATTTACATTGATAACTCTGAAAGCCATAAAGAACTTTCTTCTATTCACATTGGGTTTTTGACCAAGCAATACGCCTTACACATGACCTTGTTGGGACTGTAAAATACACAAAGTTTCTTAAAAAAGCAAAGCAATTTTTTATTGGATCCTGCAAATATTTGTTGAAATCGATGCCAATTCTGCTGAAACCATCTGAAAGAGTTCATATTGGGAAAGATGATATTGCCATGTTGACTTCACGTTTTCCTTTAGTAGTACCAACAGGAAAATTTGAACAATTACAAAGAGAGCTAATGGACTACCAAACTGCTCACAACACTGAGCTTCCCAGTAATAAAGATGAAAACCAAAAACAGAAGAGGATTGATCTGTTTTGGTATGAAATGTCAATGTTGAAAGATTCTGTCACTGGTACACCCCATTTTCCAAACCTTACAAACTTGACAAGATTCTTACTACTGATTCCTCACAGCAATTCGTTTTGCAAAGGTGTTTTCAGCACAGTCAAAAAGATTTTAACTGATGCATGGCACAACTTGGGAAACGATGTTAAGAAAGGACATGCCTATAGTAGTGTGTATGAAGGTGAAACTGGCATTAGAAACAATCTGATTGGATTGCTTGTCACAAAAATTAACATTTTCCAGCAACAAAAAATTGCATGCTATCAGTGGGAACAATCAAAGGCACTAATGAAAAATGCAAAGTCCATTACTTATCAGAATCTCTCTGCTAGAAAAAAGTGACCATATTACTACATCTATTTGGTTAAGTTACTTTTTGAAGTACCTTCAGGTTGTATTCTATTTTTTAGTATTCACGAAAGCTTAAGCTTTTTCTTGTTCTTGATGTTCTTTTTATTAAACTGATACTGTTACTGTAATAGCTCATGAAAGCCTAAATTTTTGTTTCTTGTTCTTACTTATTTGTATTCTTTTTAAAAAAGCTGTTATTGCTTTCTGACAAAGTTAGTGTTTTTCCAAATAGCAGAAATGGCTGTTAAACTTGTTTGATCATGTTTAATACATTTATTGCATACAGTATTTTTTTTCTGTATTTTAAGGTATTTTCCCTTTATGTAGTATGTTGTTGTATATTTTCATTGTGTTATATACTGTACAAATTTTCTTCAAAATTGTGGCCTGCAGTTGACCATAAAAAAACATGTATTTTTACCATTTTGTTGCATTTTCTGGCCCCTCAGCCTCAACCACGGTGAGGCTTCGGGTGACTCTTACACAAGCAAAATCTCCCTCAATTTATATTTTGAATGTTGGCATGTATAAAAGTGCAATATTGATCTTTGAATATTTCCCAGTGCAACTCCTCTTCTGCTGACTTTGATTGACATTACTTTCATACAAAACAAATATAGATTCCTCATTTCTTAACATTGTTTGGATCTGCATTTTTCCAATACCAAATTCTTGGATGATCTGTTGCAAAATTGAGGACTGCAATCTTTGTTGAAAGTTTAAGACAGTTGTGCTCTTGACCTTTCATATTAGAGTGATCACGGCGTGGTGTTTGACTGGTAGTTGTCGATTTCTTTACACTTTTAATTGTATTTTGGTCCTCTAGAAAATGCATTATTCTTGCTAACAAATTCTGCAACCGTCACTTCTGTTTTACATGAAGCACAAAAAGATACCTTTGAGCCTGCCTTCCAACCTTGTGTCTCCTCTGGTGCAGCAACAGAGCAGTAAGTTGATCTGTTGTGTATTGCTTTTTTGCAAATCAGATATTGATAATTTGTTTCTTTCCTGCCCATTTGCCTGGTGATGAAGACATTGCAAAACAATGTATGTATGTATTATGTTTGTCGGTGAGGGGCGGTTGGCAGAATAAATTAAGGATTTTTTGTGCTGCTTGGGCTCTTCTTTACTGGAAATTCTTCAACACATGCCATACTAAAATACAGCTATAATTGTAGCGGTTGATCACACCTAAACATCAAACAGTACAGTTTTATTGTGCTGATGGTAAACTGAAATAAAAAATGTCAGCATAAATACTTGCAGTGGTTTCTTTTATCAGAGGCTACCATACATTGGTGAAAAATGGTTTTACAAGTTTTATAAACAGCCACCCAATGTTCACCTTTTTATTCTGTTTATCTGTATGGGTGGTTTGATATCTGCTGGAAAAGCACCGAAGAAAAATCGCTTCAGGTGACACGCTAAATGCCAAATCATCAATTTCATCCATCATTAGGAACCAAGAAAAAAAAAAATTAAGTTTCATTATGTGGACTAATGGAGTGGCACCCTAAATGTCTTTCTTTGACTGAATACAGGAATACATGAAGATGGTTGTGATGGTATTGCTGTACTGGGTGGGGAAGGTGATCTTATTGGAGGTGTGGAAGGGGTAGTGAATGGATCACCTGCTGAATACAATTAATGTAGTTGAACGTTTCTTATCAATGATGCAGGAACATTTTTATGTTTGTTTCCTCAAAGGATGTATAAACTGGGTCTTGTCATATTTTTGCCAAAATCATAAATAATATCATTAAAATTCACGTCCAACACTTTTCCGGTGGGAAATCCAGTGCCATGCTTCATTTTCTTTACACTTTTTCTTTTCAGATAATTACTTAAATTTAATTGTCCTGTGGTTAGATCTGATAATTCTGCAGTTGTCCATCCAGACCTTGATTTTTTTTTTTTAAATAATTAAATCTATATCTTTTCTTTCCACATTATTGTTTTGTGATGAATCGAATTTTTGCTTACTTTGAGCACATCTTTCAAATCAGGATCTTTCAGTTCCTGTATGGTCTGGTTGTTTTCAATATGACTAGTTAATAATTCCAATATTCTATTCAAATTTCCTGTATCGACCAGCTGTAATTTTTTTGAATAGTTTTTCATTTTTTTTATGATGCCTTAAATATTTATAGGTGTTCTTTAATATATTAAGAACTCTAAAATTTTCAACCAAAATAACTTCCTTGTCTTTCGTTTTAAATTTAGCTCTGCTCAAATCTTCAATTAAAAAGTAATCTAAATCTGGTATATTCACTGGGATGTGTTTGTTTATAATTCCTTTACATAATTTTCTTATTTTAACAATAAATTAATTAGTTTTTAAATTTTTCATAAAATAAGTTCTTTCTTTGAAATCCTATGATAGGAAAT